>JBBYHK010000005.1:11917346-11953474 GCA_038382065.1 Adansonia grandidieri
TTCCTTAACCCAATGCTTTTTTGTCTTATCTTGATGACATTCTTCCTCTAATACTGTGGAAAGAGGACTAAACTTGAAGAAAAAATTTTGCCTAGTTTTTTCCTCCCTAACATAGAGATAACCTAGGAGCCATATTTAAAGCAATGGAGCACACTTGATTAACCTTCCTGTTCCTATTCTTTTACAAAAGTTGAGGGCGTGGATGGTTTCAGTGATGATGGTGGAAGCAAGGTTGATGTTACAACATAGGCGAGAAAAAATATCTGTGACGCCACTTTTGCATAACCCAAAGTCTTTGGCAATATGATGAGCCCATGGATTGCCAGAGCGTAAACATCTTGAACTTTCTTTTGGTCAGAAAGATTTACCATGGCCTCTTTCAAGCTGGCCTAAGAGATCATTCGCTGCTTTCTTTTACTTTGACGTGACTGCTAACCCATGCTGCTGTGGCTCCAAGAATTTGCCTTAACCTTTTCTTAAATAGAGAAGGCGATAATGTTTTACAATAAATTCGGTCAGACTTATCCCTTTCTATGTTAAGCTGAGCTATGTTTTCATTAATGGTAGGGATAAATCTTATTGATTGAAGGTGAAATATCAGTAGGTCAGATTCTAAAACTTGTTGTTGCTCGCAACAAACCATTATCCCACTGAACTCGAAGTAAAAGAGCTATATCCTTGTACTTTTTAGTGAAGGCTTCTTTCTCGTTGTTATTCCAACTGTCCTAAATGTGCTTCAATTCTCGACAATCATTTTGACAAAAATTGATCTTGACCCCTTCATGCATTTTTTAGAAGTAGTTAGGCTTTAAGATTTCCCAATCTTAACGTTGGCGACCTTCTGACCATGTTCTGACATTTTCAAACGACTTGATAGTGGAGATAAGCTGTTGCTCCATAAATGATGCCCCTTGTTGAACACTGAACCAGAACAATTGTCCCAAAATAATGATAGTCATGATAGTTATGATGAGATGATGCATACACCAAAATAGAAACAAAAGGAAAATTAGCTAGTGGAACATATAGGAGATAAATATAAGGAAAAAAAGAATTAAGAACATCAGAATAAAATATTCATAACATGTCTGAACCAAGATGGTGAGACGAGAAATGGGCAGTATTTCAACATGTCAGAATGTGATCTGCCCTTTATAAAGTGATGCAATATCTTATTTTGATGGAAAAATAACTGACCAGTAGTAGTATTCATTTATCACCACTAGTATGGATGGCATTAAGCCGTGACTCAGACAGCATAATGGCTTACAGCATAAGACATTGCGAATGATGGTTTTTTGCTCACCGTCACTAATTTAGACAAAAGATAGTCATCGTTTGGGTGACACGATGGCATGCCTTAATAAATGATAAAAATGCAGATACGGGTGACAATTGTATACTCATTGTCACTTACATAATTATGGTAATTAAGAGTAAAGGTTAGGGATGTTTCCCCGAGTGACCCTATTATCTAGGTATTCTAGCAATGTTCCAATATGGTTTGACATGGTTTAGCTCATAAGGATAACTATATGAGGTTTAGATTTATGCCTATATAGGTGTCTAAATCACTCTTCCGTCTAGTAAGGACAACCGAGGCACCTCGATCGTAGGCTTATCAAGGGTTTGGCAGAAAGGGTTCGATCCAATGGATATATTTCCCTATGCAAAAGCAGAGGGTTACTCATGAGAGACATAGGTAATTTTCATCTAGGAAGTTATTACCATGCCTATGTAGAGGGTTACTCACAAAGGTGGATAGCTGTCTTCCTCTTAATGATTGGGTTATAACCACGCCATGGAGTTTGGCAGACTCTAATGCACATGTAAATGGGTGGTGTATGATAGGGAAACGATCAAACCTTTTTGCTTACTCCTGTATTACCATTTTTATTAAACTTACGATTATTCAAAAATAAGACAATCTCGATAGTCATGTCAAACAAAAGATTAGTTGACAAAAGAAAAAAAGGGTTATAGTTAAATAATGACCAAAGATCGAAAGAACCGAGAACCTAGTAAGACACGGCTAGTCACTAGCCTAACTCTCTGTACAATCCCTAGTGGAGTCGCCAAGTTGTCGCAATGTGCCCTGGGTGGATCCTCGTGGATCTATTTCTGACTTGGAAATATCTTCTTGACTGAGACTTTTCTTTTGCGATGTGATGAGAATGAGAAAGTACATATTCTTAACTTGTGATATAGTGAAGGGGACCATAAGATAAATTGCTCATCTTATTGGTCTCGGATAACCATCACAAAATGGCCAACACTTGGAGTCGCCATCGGTCACTTTAGGCTAGGCATGACCGGATGCCTATTAAAACCTATGTCCTAAGTTACGAAACTTGAAACATCGATCCTATTGTCTACATAGTACAAAGATTCACCATTTGGGATCGGAAGGAGGCTGCACACAATGAGGCACGAACCTCTTCGCGATGCGCGAAATTGATACCTTACTAGTTATGCCTTATCTCAGTTTCAATTCTTTTGATCTTAACTCATCACTATTTTGATATAACCCTTTTTTAATGCATGAATTTTATCGAAATACAAATCCAAGTTTTACAAAAAGATTCAATCTCATATATGGCCCGGAGGGATGGGGCATATAGAGATTTTCAATAAAAATGACCTCTAGATTTCTTTGAAAAGTGGAATATGCCATATTGGGCACTAGAGAGATACCCACAAGGAACATTACCTTTAATTTGATATAACCCTTTTTTAATGCATTAAAATTTTATAGAAATACAAATCTAGGTTTTGACAAAAATATTTAATCTCATATATGCTCCGAAGGGATAGGTAATATAAAGATTTTCAGTAAAAATATCCTCTGGATTTTTCTTTGAAAAATGGAATATACCACATTGGGCATTGCTGAGACACCCACGCTGAACATTAACTTTAATTTTGCTTGAAATGGTTTGAAAACATGACTGCAAATAACGTCACAAGGAAATCACGTTAGTAAGGCAACGAACAAAGTAACATAACATAGACCATTCAATATAATGATAAAGAGACAAGATGGACTATTGGAATTTATCTCGTAATTAGCATCAATTTTTTGGGAATAATCAAATTAACAATTTATGGGATGCATCTAGGTTCCTTGATTGAATGAGGTTTTCTTGACACATTCATGGAAGCCCGAGAAAGAGAAAAATGTAATTATAGTTGAAAGATAGGGTTAGAGTATCCCCTCAAAAAGATGGGTTAGAGTATCCCCGTGGATGGCAAATAATTTGGACAAAAGAATATTTCTAAATCTTGACAATTTTGAAAAGTAGGGTTGAGTATCCCCTTAGAAGATCAGGGTTGGAGTATCCCCATGGATGACAAATAGTTTTGACAAAGGAAAATTTTTAAATCTTGACAATTTTAAAAAGCAGGGTTGGAGTGTCCCCTTGAAAGGTCAAGGTTGAAGTATCCCCAAAAGTGACATATCTAACACTTTTTAAAGAAGTAGAGTTAGAAAACTTAAGTTTACACAACTTCATGATTTAGAAAATGAGTGAGCATTTTGACCATTTTTGGCAAAAGAAGCTATGAACGAGGATGGTAAAGATGTAAAAATATATTCGTGCCTTGATATGAGCTTGTGGGAGGTAAAAGCATGTTCTCAAGTCTGATTGGGGGTGATACAGAGACATTCGAATTTCTCAAGATGAAATTTGGGAAAATAACTTATTTTGACCACGATTAAGAATAGGGGATAGCGTCACGTGATCCCACTTTTCGAATTTATTCTGGATTGGTTTGAAGGCTTTAGAGGATAGACAAGATACCATCAGAAAGGTAACTTGATAAGGGTCAATGTAAAAATATTCCTAATATCAATCACTTTCCAGGGAAATAAATTTTAAAATTTGGGTCAATTATGCTACTGATAGAGCATAAGAAGAAAATGGTGTGTCAAAATTCAAAAATCGTTCTGGACTCCTTTGGTATTGAAAAATTGCAATAATACTTTCTAGAAAGAGAATTTCATGAACTTTTTAGGAAAAATGTAGGACGAATTTGGAAAAATCATTGAATGGGCCTAAAGGGCCCAACCAAAATGCACTTTGTTAACTCTAGGGATTCTAGACAATCTAGGTTTTAAAAATCGTAACTCTTTCATTTGGATTGATCCAAGGGTGAACATGACCTTGTTTTAAAGATATTTTGACATACTTTCAAAGAAAAATAATATAAAATTCATAAAAAAATCATTTAGGATTTTAAATTGATTTTTTAATTTGCAACAATGATGCTACCAGTTGGGGACAAAGCAAAGCAAAGGATATTTCTTATTTTCTCTATGTTTACGGGTCCAAACCCGAGTCATTGACATTCGAACATCCATGAATGAAGGGAAAGAGTGGCATGGGCATCGTGAACTCATTTACGTAGCCCTGGAGTAATTTGGGATGATGAAACAGCTTATTGATCATACCACTCAAGGTTTTGACTTAAAAACAAGGCATGAACATTTAGGGAACAACCGCAAGGCCATTTTCATTGGAAAATCAAAAGTTTGGAGCTCGTTTAATCAGGATTACAGATCTAGAAAACTTTATTTTCCCTAAGATTTTTTTTAGTTAACATTAAGGAAAATGCTAAGTTCATGCTAGTCTTCATTGGTTAAGGTTAGCATGCTTGGCTTGGGGAGGTTTTCAAAATTAGTTTTTTTATAGACATCAAGCATGCACCTTGACAAGGAGAAGACAACAAACATACAAGGGGATGGCACATAACATGAATGGGGATGCTAACTTTACTAATGGTCTAGACAAAGCAAGTGCTATGCACTTTGATAAGAAAATGTTATGGATGCTAAAAATGACAATGATTCACAACAAGATGCAAGCTAATGTATAAATATGCTTGAAATATGTTTGGCTAAGGATTTATACATGGATTAATCATAACAAGATGCATGGATATGGCATAAAATGCATGAGCAAGAGGTGGAAACGATACATTTGTAGTTTAGGATTTGGATGAGGGTGATTTTTAGACTGTGTGGTGGTTAAGAGTGAGTGTTTTAGGGCTGTTTTTGGGTGCTAAGTGAAGAGCTACGGGATTTGGTTTTCTTGATGTGTGAATGTGTTTTGGAAGCTAAAAATGAGCTAAAATCTCTCAAAATATCAGCTGAGATATAAGTGGTCTATTTAAACCAACATTTTAGAGCCAAATTGGAGGTGTTTTTGGTCATTTCTCAAGGAGGACAAAGTGATGTCAGCTTGGTGGCTATAGAGTGGTATAGGGAGCAACTTGCTACCAATATGATGGACATAGGGTGGCTGGTTTAAATGCTGAAATGATTTTTCCAGCAAATAAGGTGGCTGATGGTGATCTTGGTTAACAAACTAGGGAGGAATAGGGTGATTATGTGACATTTACCTTATTAATCTAATTTAGACTTATGTTTTGATTAATTCAAAAGTCCAAATTTGTAATCTGATATGGGTTTTGATCTTTTTGACGCAAAGAAACGAGTTAAAATTGAGTTTTGGATCAATGGTGGATGAGTCAAAAATTCTCAGACCGTTAAAAATTGCCTGCATTGTAGAATGTATCAGTACATTTGGTCTAAAAACCTTAAATGTATCGATACAATGTTCATTGTATTCATACAATGGTACAATGTTCATTGCATCGATACAATGATCATTGTAATGATACTATGAACCATTGTATCAATTCAATGCTTCATTGTATCGATACATGTTGATATGTATCAAAATGTTTCTTTACAGATTGCACGTTTTGGTCTTGACATGGCCTAGTATCGATACATAAGCTCTTGTATCGATACATTTACACGTTGCATTGATACAAATAGGACATTTCAAATTTTTGGGTTTTAGAGCATTGTATCGATACATGAGAACAATGTATCAATAAATTCAAGCAAAATTGTGAATTTTCTTATATCTTGTCCCTGGACACCTTGAACTATGTCCTTTGATGCCATATTTTTGCATTTTTCTTTGATATGATCCATAGGCCTTCTTGACCTCCTTAAAAATACTTTTTTGCCGCATCACCCCCTCTCATGTCCGTGTCCTAAGTTGCTAAAAAAATTGGCCCAGACAAAATAATGTGTCTACACTAGTCATCTACTTTTGGGGCATCCATGGTAGTTTGATAGGAAGGTTACTCATTATGGGTACAAGAATAGATGTAGTTTTGTATTGAATAACCAAGTTATTGTATTTACTCCTCTCAAACCATTAAAGGCATATGAGGACCAGATTAAGATAGCTAAAGAATACAATATGAAAGAAAAGAAAACGAGTGCAAAAGAAAAAGAAAAGAGTGATATAAAAAATGAGTGTGTGCAAAAGAGAAAAAAAGCATAGTAGTGTGAAATGAGGGGAAAAATTTAGAATGTAGAGAGCAACATGGAGAAAAAAATAAGAGAGTTAGTGCTTTTGCCAAAAAAAAGTGATATTAAGAGTGCTATGTTAGCAAGACAGCAACTACTTGCACTTTTGTACAAGGATGTTTATTTCTCAACAAACAATCTTAACCCTTCTTTGCCTAGTATGGTTGTTTCTTTGTTACAAGAATTTGTAGATTTATTTCCCAAGGAAATACCACATGGATTACCTCTTTTGAGATGTATTGAGCATCAAATAGACTTCATTCTCGGTTCATCAATCCCTAATAGACCAGCCTATAAAGCAAATCCTGGGGAGACAAAAGAGATTGAAAGGCAAGTGATTGAGTTAATGCAAAAGGGATTCGTAAAAAAAAGTCTTAGCCCATGTTAAGTCCCTATTATTTTGGTGCCAAAGAAAGATGGAACATAGTGCATGTGTGTTGATTGCCAAGCCATCAATAAAATCATTGTAAAGTATAGACATCTTATTCCTAGGGTAGATGATATGCTTGATGAATTGAATGGTTCGGGTGTGTTTTCTAAAATTGATTTAAATAATGGCTATTATCAAATTCGCATGAAAAAAGGTGATAAATGGAAAACTACTTTTAAGATAAAATACGATTTATATGAGTGGTTAGTGATGCCATTTGGTTTAACTATTGCATCGAGCACCTTTATGAGGTTGATGAACCATGTTTTGCATTCTTTGATTAGGAAATTCGTTGTGGTTTGCTTTGATGATATTTTAGTATATAGCAAAAATTTGGATGATCATGTTAATCATTTGCATGTTGTGTTTAGTGCTTTAAAGGAGCATAAATTGTATGCTAATCTTAAGAAATGTGCGTTTTGAATGGAATCCATTGTTTTTCTTGGTTTTGTTGTGAGTTCGCATGGAATAAGTGTAGATGAATATAAGGTTAAGGCAATTAGGGACTGGCCAACACCTAGGAATGTGAATTAGGTAAAGAGTTTTCATGTTTTAGGAAGTTTTTATAGAAGGTTTGTGAAAGACTTTAGTTCTATTGCAACACCTTTAAATGAACTTGTTAACAAGAATGTTATGTTTAAATAGGATGACGTGCATGAGAAAGCTTTTAATATGTTGAAAGATAAGTTGATTAATGCACATTTGCTATGTTTGGCTAATTTTTATAAAGTTTTTGAGGTTGAATATGATGCATCTGGAATTGGAATAGGAGTTGTTTTGATGCAAGATTCCAAATCGATTGCTTATTTCAGTGAAAAGCTTAGTGGGGCAACATTAAACTAACCTACTTATGACAAGGAGCTGTATGCATTAGTGAGAACTCTACAAACATGGTAGCACTATTTATGGCCAAAGGAATTCATAATCCATTCTGATCATGAGAGCTTAAAGTATTTGGAATCACAATGTAAGCTTAATAAAAGGCATTCCAAATGGTTAGAGTTTACTGAGACATTTCTTTATGTGATTAAGTACAAGAGTGGAGAAGAAAACATTGTAGCTAATGCATTGTCTAGAAGGTATGCATTGCTTACTTCATTGCAAACAAAATTACTTGGTTTTGAGTTTATTAAAGATTTGTATATCAATGATGTTGATTTCAGCGAAGTATGGAACGCATGCTCTAAGTGTGCGCATGGTGAGTATTATAAGCATGATGGATTCTTGTTTAAGAAAGATAAATTATGTGTGTCTATATGTTCTTTGCATGAAATGCTGGTTAAAGAGACTCATGAAGGTGGTTTGATAGGGCATTTTGGTGTGCAAAAGACTTTAGATATATTGCATGAACATTTTTATTGGCCTAACATGAAACATGACATGAAATTTGTTTCTGATAAGTGTATAACATGTAAACAAGCAAAATCTAAAGTAATGCCACAGGGTTTACATACACCTTTACCTGTGCCTAATCAACGTTGGATGGATATATCTATGGATTATGTATTAAGGTTGCCTAGGTCTAAAAGTGGTAAGGATAGCATATTTGTTGTTGTTGATAGGTTTAGCAAGATGGTGTATTTTATTGCATGTTCAAAAACCAATGATGCAACACAAATTGTTGATTTATTCTTTAAAGAGATAGTACATTTGCATGGATTACCTAGAACAATAGTAAGTGATAGAGATGTTAAGTTCTTAAGTCATTTTTGGCATACTTTATAGAATAAGTTAGGAACTAAACTCTTATTTTCTGCTATTGCACATCCTCAAACAGATGGACAAACTGAAGTAGTTACTAGGACACTTACTACTTTGTTACGTGCTATCATTCAAAAGAACTTAAAACAACGAAAAAGATGTTTGCCACATATTGAGTTTGCATATAATAGGATTGTTCATTCTACTACTTCTTATTCTCTTTTTAAAGTTGTATACAGCTTTAATCCTTTAACTCCTTTGGATATCTTACCTTTGCCTACTAATGAACATGCTATTTGGATGGTAAGAAAAAGGTAGATTTTGTTACGAATTTGCATGGCAAGGTTCGAGCTAACATAGACAAGAAGAATAAGCAATATGTAAGACTAACCAATAAGGGGCGTATTAAGGTCATTTTCAAACTTGGAGATTAGGCCTGGGTTCATTTGTGTAAAGAGAGGTTTCATGGTCAAAGGAAATCAAAGTTGCATCCTAGAGGAGATGGACCTTTTCAAGTGTTAGAAAGAATCAATGACAATGCCTATAAGCTAGATGTGCTAAGCAGCTATGGTAATATGAGTGCTACCTTAAATGTTGTTGATTTATCTTTATATGATGTAGGTGATTTGAGGATAAATCCTTTCAAAGAGGGAAGGAATGATGGAGATCAACTTGCATAAACACCTATTTCCAAACCATTCTTATGATACTTTGCAAGGAATTAGAGGTTTAATGACTAGGGCAAAGACTGAATGCATGAGCAAGCTTTGCAAGGACTAATCATGGAAATGCAAGCAAAGGAGGCTGTTCAAGATGAATCAGTTGCATTGCCAAGATTGATCACTTTTTCACATTGTGTTGAGGATAAAAAAAGATAAAGAATAATGCTTCGAGCCCAATTCACATGTCCAAGATGAATGGAGCCTAATTTGCATGTATTTATGGGCCTATAGTTTAGGATTTTAGATTTTCTCATAAGAATTTGACTTTTTATTTTTTTAATTTATTTAGATAATTCCTAATCAGATTATGATAAGGAGCAAACTTTATCTTTGTTAATTAGAATTGTGTTAAGATTTTAAGTGTTTAGATAAGTCCTAATCAGATTAGGATTAAGAATAGACTTTTCCTTATTGATTACGATTTCCTTGTTTAGTTAGGACTTTATGGATTTTAGGCCTACATAAAGCAGTCTTATTCATGTAATTCATCAGATTTGAATAGAAAAAAATATCTTGAGAGTTTCTTCATTTTGTGAGAACTTCTTCTTTGTTCTAAATAAGAACTCAACTTTATCTTATCAAGGTAACTTGTGGTGATCAAGTTTGTTATAACTTTGGTCCTAATCAACAGTTTTGATTGGGGTCAAGTACTCTTTGCTTGACTTTGAAGATGATCCTAGGGTTCCAATTCCATCCAATCAGGTTTTAGGTGGTGATTTCATCCTAAGGTTCGCATTAATTTCTTACAAAACCAAAGTGTCAATGTCATGTATCCCAATGAGAGAACGTGTTCATGGTTCCTAATCACAAAAAAAATGTTGATTAATATGAGAATCCTTGTCTTAATTATTGGACGGATGAACTTTGATTCTATTAAAAATGGTCAAAAAAAGCTTTTCTTACAAAACCAAGACATCAATGTCATGTATTCAGATGAGGAGAACAAATTTTAGTTACCAATAACAAAATGAAGGGATGTTGTTAGGAGAATCCACATTTCTCTCATTTGATGAACGAACTTAAATTTTAAGGAAAATCGGGCAAGAAAGCTTTTCTTGGGAAATGAAAGCATCAATTTCATGTATACTAGAGCAGAGAATGGAGATTATTATGAGTGTCTATGTTTGTATCATTTGAGGGATGAACTCTAATTTTAAGAAAAATGGTGGAAAAAAATCTTCACTCTGAAACAAAAGCATCAATATCATCCATCCCAATAAGGAGAATATGTTGATGGTGGCCAGTCACAAAAAGAATGGAAAATATTATGTGTATCCATGTTTATCTCATTTAACAGATGAACTTTGATTCTAAGGAAAATGATAAAAGGAAAAGCTGTTCCTCTACAACCATAGCATCAATATCGTGTATCCTAATAAGGAGAACATATTTATGTTGGCCATTCATAGAAAAAACAAAGATTATTCGAGAATCCGTGTTTGTCTAATTTGATGCACGAGCTTTGATTCTAAGGAAAATGGTGCAAAGAAAAGCTTTTTCCTAGGAAACCAGAGCATCAACATCATGTACCCCAATGAGGGGGACCTATTTATTGTGCCAATCACAAAAAGAATGTAAATTATTGCCAGAATCTATGTTTCTCTCATTTGACGGGCGAACATTGATTCTAAGGAAAATAGTGCAAAGAAAAGCTTTTCTTAGGGAACCAAAGCATTAATATCATATACCCTAATGAGGACAACATGTTTATGGTGACCAATCACAATAATAAAGATTATTACAATAAGGAGAACCTATTTATCGTGCCAATAACAAAAAAAATGTAAATTATTGCCAGTATCTATGTTTCTCTCATTTGATGGGTGAACATTGATTCTAAGGAAAATCGTGCAAAGAAAAGCTTTTCTCAGGGAACCGAAGCATTAATATCATGTACCTCAATGAGGACAACATGTTTATGGTAACCGATCATAAGAATAAAGATTATTACGACAATCCATGTTTGTCCTATTTGGTGGACAAACTTTAATTTTAAGGAAATTTATGAAAAGAAAAGCTTTTCTTGCGAAACCAAAGTATGTATATTGTGTATCCCAATAAAGAGAACATGTTTACAGTGGACGGTCACAAAATGAGTGGAAACTATTACGAGTATCCATGCTTGTCCCATTTGATGGACAAACTTTATTTTTAAGGAAAATGGTGATAGAAAAGCCTTTCTTGTGAAATCAAAGCATTAATTTCATGTATCCCAATAAAGAAATTGTGTTTATGGTAACTAGACACAAAAAGAGTGGAATTACGAGTATCTGTGTAGTCTTATTTGACGAATAAGCATTGATTCTAAGAAAAAAGGTGGAAAAAGGCCTTTACTATGGAACCACTCACCAATATCACGTATCCCAATTTGGAAAACATGTTTATGTGTGGCCAATCACAAAAAGAATGAAAATTATTACGAGAACCCATGTTTGTCTCATCCAACGAATGAACTTTGACTCTAAGAAATAGCTATCCCTTAAAACCCAAAGCACTTATATCATGTATCCCACTCAAAAAGAATTGAGATTATTATGAGAATCAATGTTTCTCTCATTTGGCTGATGAACTTCGATTCTAAGGTAAATGGCGGAAGGAAAAGCTTCTTTGGGAAACCAAAGCATCAATATTGTGTACCCTAATATACGAAATGTGTCTATGATGGCAAATTATGCAAAGAATGGAAATTGCTATGAGTGTAAATGTTTGTCTCATTTGGCAGATGAACTTTGATTCTAAAGAAAATGGTGGAAAAAAAAAGGTTTTCCTACAAAACCAAAGCATCAATATCACGTATGCCAATGATGAGAACATGTTCATGGTGGCAAATCTCACTTAACAAATGAATATTGATTCTAAGGAAATTGGTGGAAAGAAAAGCTTTTCATGTGAAATCAAAGCATCAGTATCATGTATCCTAAAAAGGAGAACTTGTTCATGGTTCCCAATAACAAAATGAATGGAGATCATTATGAGAATCCATGTTTGTCTTATTTGACGGAAAAACTTTGATTCCAAGAGTAATGGTGGAAAGAAAAGCTTTTCTTGTGAAAGCAAAGCATCAATCTCTTGTACCATAATAAGGAGAACATGTTTATTATGGCTAATAACAAAATGAAAGAAGATTGTTATAAGAATCTTTATTTGCCTTATTTGACAAACAACTTTACTTCTAAGGGAAATGGTGCCTATAGGAAAAAATGTGTTTATGTCGGCCAATCCCAAATAAAGAGATTATTATGAGAATCAATGTTTGTGTCATTTGACGGATGAAATTTGACTATAGGGAAAATGATGAAAAGAAAAAACTTTTCTTGGGAAACTAAAGCATCAATATCATATGTCCCAATACAGAGAATATGTTTAGAATGGAAGTTATTATGAGTATCTATGTTTGTCTCATTCGATAGACAAACTTTGATTCTAAGTAAAATGATGGAAAGAAAAGCTATTTTTGGGATAACAAAGCATCAATATTGTGCATGCCAATATAAAAAATTTGTTTGTGGTTGCCAATCACACAAAGAATGGAAATTATTATGAGTATCTAGGTTTGTATCATTTGATGATTGAACTTAGATTCTAAGGAAAATGGTGGAAAAGAAAAGCTTTTCTTGCAAAACCAAAGCATCAAAATCATGTATTTCGATGAGGAGAACATGTACACGATGGTGAATCATGAAAAGAATGGAGATTACTACAAGTTCTATATTTGTCTCATTTGACAGATGAACATTTATTTTGAGGAAAATGGTGGAAAGTAAAGCATTTCTTACGAAACCAAAGTGTCAATGTCATGTATCCTGACGAGAGAATGTGTTCATGGTTCCTAGTCACAAAAACAATATTGATTATTATGAGAATCCTTGTCTTAACTATTTGACGGACGAACTTTGATTCTATTAAAAATGGTGGAAAAAAGTTTTTTCTTGCAAAACCAAGACATCAATATCATGCATTCAAATGAGGAGAATAAATTTTAGCTGCCAATAACAAATGAAAGGATGTTGTTAGGAGAATCCACGTTTCTCTCATTTGATAGATGAACTTAAATTTTAAGGAAAATTAGGAAAAAAAGTTTTTTGTGGGTAATGAAAGCATTAATATCGTGTATACTAGAGCGAAGAATGGAGACTATTACAAGTGTCCATGTTTGTATCATTTAAGGGATGAACTTTGATTCTAAGGAAAACGGTGGAAAAAAATCTTTGCTCTGAAACAAAAGCATCAATATCATGCATCCTAATAAGGAGAATATGTTAATGGTGGCCAGTCACAAAAAGAATGGAAAATATTACATGTATCCATGTTTATCTCATTTGACAGATGAACCTTGACTCTAAGGAAAATGATAAAAGGAAAAGTTCTTCCTCCAAAATCACAGCATTAATATCATGTATCTCAATAAGGAGAACATGTTTATGGTGGCCATTCATTGAAATAGCAGAGATTATTACGAGAATTTGTGTTTGTCCCATTTGATGCATGAGCTTTGATTCTAAGGAAAATGGTGCAAAGAAAAGCTTTTTCCTAGGAAACCAGAACATTAACATCATGCACTCCAGTGAAGAGAACCTATTTATTGTGCCAATCACAAAAAGAATGTAAATTATTGCCAGAATGCATGTTTGTCTCATCTGAGAGATGAACATTGCTTCTAAAAAAAAAGTGCAAAGAAAAGCTTTTCTTAGGGAACCAAAGCAGCACCCCAATGAGGACAACATGTTTATGGTGACCGATCACAACAAGAATGGAGATTATTGTGACAATCCATGTTTATCCCATTTGGTGGACAAACTTTGATTTTAAGGAAAATGATGGAAAGAAAAGCTTTTTTGCGAAACCAAAGTATGTATATTGTGTATCCCAATGAGGAGAACATGTTTATGATGGATGGTCACAAAATGAGTGGAAACTATTATGAGCATCCATGTTTGTCTTATTTGACGGATGAACTTTGTTTCTAAGGAAAATGGTGATAGAAAAGCTTTTCTTGTGAAATCAAAGCATCAATTTCATTATCCCAATAAGGAAATCGTGTTTATGGTAACCACATGCAAAAAAAATGGAAATTATTATGAGTATCTGTGTTTGTCTTATTTGACAAATAAGCTTTGATTATTAGGAAAAAGGTGAAAAAAAACCTTTTACTACAGAACCACTACATCAATATCACATATCCTAATATGGAAAACATGTTTACGTGTGGCCAATCACAAATATAATGGAAATTATTACAAGTATCCACATTTGGCTTGTTTGATGGATGAACTTTGATTTTAAGGAAAATAGTGGAAACAGTAGCTGTTCCCCAAAATCCAAAGCATCTATATCATGTATCCCAATCAAAATGAATTGAGATTATTATGAGAATCAATGTTTCTCTCATTTGACAGATGAACTTTGATTCTAAGGTAAATGGTGGAAGGAAAAGCTTCTTTGGGAAACCAAAGCATCAATATTGTGTATCCCAATGTAGAAATGTGTCTATGGTGGCCAATCACACAAAGAATGGAAATTGTTACCAGTGCAAATGTTTGTCTCATTTGGTAGATGAACTTTGATTCTAAAGAAAATGGTGAAAAGAAAAGGTTTTCCTACAAAATGAAAGCATTAATATCACATATGCCAATGACGAGAACATGTCTATGATGGCAATCTCACTTAACAAATGAACGTTGATTCTAAGGAAAATGGTGGAATGAATGCAAAATCAAAGCATCAGTATCATGTATCCCAATAAGGAGAACTTGTTCATGGCCCCCAATAACAAAATGACTGGAGATCATTATAAGAATCCATGTTTGTCTTATTTAATGGAAAAACTTTGACTCCAAGAGTAATGGTGGAAAGAAAAGCTTTTCTTGTGAAAGCAAAGCATAAAAATCATGTATCGCAATAAGGAGAACATGTTTATTGTGGCTAATAACAAAATGAAAGAAAATTGTTATAAGAATCTTTGCTTGCCTTACTTGACAAACAAACTTTAGTTTTAAGGAAAATGGTGAAGAAAAAGCTTTTTCTAGGAAACAAAAGCCTCAATAACATGTATCCTAATGGGAAAAAACATGTTTATGTTAGCCAATCCCAGAAAAAGGAGATTATTACAAGAATAAATGTTTGTCTCATTTGATGGACGAACTTTGATTATAGGGAAAATGATGAAAAGAAAAAGCTTTTCTTGGGAAACTAAAGCATCGATATCATGTGTCCCAATACAAAGAATGTGTATATAGTTTCCGTTCACAAAAAGAATAGAAATTATTACGAGTATCCATGTTTGTCTCATTTGCTGGAAAAACTTTTATCCTAAGGAAAAGGATAGAAAGAAAAGCTATTTTTGGGAAAGTAAAACGTCAGTATTGTGTATCCTAATATAAAAAATGTGTTTATGGTTACCAATCACACAAAGAATGGAAATTATTATGAGTATCTATGTTTGTATCATTTGATGATTGAACTTTCAATCTAAGGAAAATGGTGGAATAGAAAAGCTTTTCTTGCAAAACCAAAGCATCAAAATCATGTATTTCGATGAGGAGAACATGTTCACGATGGTAAATCATGAAAATAATGGAGATCATTACAACTTTCATACTTGTCTCATTTGGCAAACAAACATTTATTCTAAGGAAAATGGTGGAAAGTAAAGCATTTCTTAAGAAACCAAAGTGTCGACATCGTGTATCCTAATGAGAGAATGTGTTCAAGGCTCCTAGTCACAAAAACAATGTTGATTATTATGAGAATCCTTGCCTTAATTGTTTGCTGGATGAACTTTGATTCTATTAAAAATGGTGGAAAAAAGCTTTTCTTGCAAAACCCAGACATCATGTCATGTATTCGAATAAGGGGAACAAATTTTAGTTGGCAATAACAAAATGAAAGGATGTTGTTAGGAGAATCCATGTTTCTCTCATTTGACGGATGAATTTAAATTTTAAGGAAAATTGGGCAAAAAAGGATTTCATAGGAAACGAAAGTATCAATATCATGTATACTAGAGTGGAGAATGGAGATTATTACGAGAATCCATATTTGTATCATTTTAGGGATGAACTTTGATTCTAAGGAAAAAGGTGGAAAAAAATCTTCGCTCTGAAACAAAAGCATCAATATCATGCACCCTAATAAGGAGAATATGTTAATGGTGGCCAGTCACAAAAAGAATGGAAAATATTACGTGTATCTATATTTGTCTCATTTGACAGATGAACTTTAAAAAGAAAAATGATAAAAGGAAAAGCTCTTCTTCTAAAACCACAGCATCAATATCGTGTATCACAATAAGGAGAACATGTTTATGGTGGACATTCATAGAAATAACAGAGATTATAATGAGAATCTATGTTTGTCTTATTTGATGTATGAGATTTAATTCTAAGGAAAATGGTGCAAAGAAAAGCTTATTCCTCGGAAACTAGAGCATCAACATCATGTACCCCAATGAGGAGAACCTATTTATCATGCCAATCACAAAAAGAACATAAGTTATTGCCAGAATGCATGTTTGTCTTATTTGACAGGCAAACATTGATTCTATGAAAAATGGTGCAAAGAAAAGCTTTTCTTAGGGAACAAAAGTAGTACCCGAATGAGGACAACATGTTTATGGTGACCGATCACAACAAGAATGGAGATTATTATGACAATCCATGTTTGTCCCATTTGGTGGACAAACTTTGATTTTAAGGAAACTGATGGAAAGAAAAGCTTTTCTTGTGAAACCAAAGTATGTATATTGTGTATCCCAATGAGAAGAACATGATTATGGTGGACGGTCACAAAATGAGTGGAAACTATTACGAGTATCCATGTTTATCTTATTTGATGGATAAACTTTGTTTCTAAGGAAAATGGTGATAGAAAATCTTTTCTTGTGAAATCAAAGCATCAATTTCATGTATCCCAATAAGGAAATCGTGTATATGGTAACTACATGCAAAAAGAATGGAAATTATTATAAGTATCCGTGTTTGTCTCATTTGACAAATGAGCTTTCATTCTGAGGAAAAAAGTGGAAAAAAAGCTTTTACTACGAAACTACTGCATCAATATCACGTATCATAATATGGAAAACATGTTTACGTGTGGCCATTCACGAAAACAATGGAAATTATTACGAGTATCCATGTTTGTCTCGTTCAATGGACAAACTTTGATTCTAAGGAAAATAGTGGAAACAGTAGCTATTCCTTAAAATCCAAAGCATCTATATCATGTATCCCAATCAAAAAGAATTGAGATTATTATGAGAATCAATGTTTCTCTCATTTAATAGATGAACTTTGATTCTAAGGTAAATGGTGGAAGGAAAAGCTTCTTTGGGAAACCAAAGCATTAATATTATGTATCCCAATGTAGAAAATGTGTCTATGGTGGCCAATCACGCAAAGAATGGAAATTGTTACAAGTGTAAATGTTTGTCTCATTTGGCGAACAAACTTTGATTCTAAAGAATATGGTGGAAAGAAAAGGTTTTTTTACAAAATGAAAGCATCAATATCACATATGCCAATGACGAGGACATGTTTACAGTGGTGAATCTCACTTAACAAATGAACGTTAATTCTAAGGAAAATGGTGGAATGAATGCGAAATCAAAGCATCAGTATCATGTATCCCAATAAGGAGAACTTGTTCATGGTGCCTAATAACAAAATGAATGGAGATCATTATAAGAATCCTTGTTTGCCTTATTTGATGGACAAACTTTGATTCCAAGAGTAATGGTGGAAAGAAAAGCTTTTCTTGTGAAAGCAAGCATAAAAATCATGTTTCGCAATAAGGAGAACATGTTTATTATGGCTAATAACAAAATGAAAGAAGATTGTTATAAGAATCTTTGTTTGCCTTACTTGACAAATAAACTTTAATTCTAAGCAAAATGGTCTAAAAAAAAGCTTTTCCTAGGAAACGAAAGCCTCAATAACGTGTATCCCAATGGGAAAAAACGTGTTTATGTTGGCCAATCCCTAAAAAAAAGAGATTATTATGAGAATCAATGTTTGTCTCATTTGATGGATGAACTTTGATTATAGGAAATATGATGAAAAGAAAAAGCTTTCCTTGGGAAATTAAAGCATTGATATCATGTGTCCCAATACAAAGAATGTGTTTATCGTGGCCGAGCACAAAAAGAATGGAAATTATTACGAGTATCCATGTTTGTCTTATTTGACAGACAAACTTTGATTCAAAGGAAAATGATGGAATGAAAAGCAGTTTTTAGGAAAGCAAAGCATCAGCATTATGTATCATAATATAAAAAATGTGTTTATGGTTGCCAATCACACAAAGAATGGAAATTATTGCGAGTATGCATGTTTGTATCATTTGATGATTGAACTTTGAATCTAAGGAAAATGGTGGAAAAGAGAGGTTTTTCTTGCAAAATCGAAGCATCAAAATCATGTATTCCAATGAGGAGAACATGTTCATGATGGTGAATCATGAAAAGAATGGAGATTATTACAAGTTTCATATTTGTCTCATTTGGCAGACAAACATTTATTCTAGGAAAATGGTGGAAAGTAAAGCATTTCTTAAGAAACCAAAGTGTCGACATCGTGTATTCCAATGAGAAAATGTGTTTAAGGTTCCTAGTCACAAAAACAATGTTGATTATTATGAGAATCCTTGTCTTAATTGTTTGATGGATGGACTTTGATTCTATTAAAAATGGTGGATAAAAGCTTTTCTTGCAAAACCTAGACATCATGTCATGTATTCGAATGAGAAGAAAAATTTTAGTTGCCAATAACAAAATGAAAGGATGTTGTGAGGAGAATCCACCTTTCTCTCATTTAACGGATGAACTTAAATTTTCAGGAAAATTGGGCAAAAAAGGTTTTCGTAGGAAACGAAAGTATCAAAATCATGTATACTAGAGCAGAGAATGGAGATTATTAAGAGTATCTATGTTGGTATCATTTTAGGGATGAACTTTGATTCTAAGGAAAAAGGTGGAAAAAAATCTTCGCTCTGAAATAAAAGTATCAATATCATGCACCCTTATAAGGAGAATGTGTTAATGGTGGCCAGTCACAAAAAGAATGGAAAATATTACGTGTATCTATATTTGTCTCACTTGATAGATGAACTTTGATTCTAAGGAAAATTATAATGGAAAAGCTCTTTCTCTAAAACCACATCATCAATACCGAGTATCCTAATAAGGAGAACATGTTTATGGTGGACATTCATAGAAATAATAGAGATTTCTACGAGAATTCTGTTTGTCTCATTTGATGCAGGAGCTTTGATTATAAGGAAAATGGCGCAAAGAAAAGCTTTTTCCTGGGAACCAGAGTATCAACATCATGTTCCCCAATGAGGAAAACCTATTTATAGTGCCAATTGCAAAAAGAACATAAATTATTGCCAATATCCATGTTTGTCTTATATGACAAGCGAACATTGATTCTAAGAAAAATGGTGCAAAGAAAAGCTTTTCTTAGGGAACCAAAGCGGTACCCCAATGAGGACAACATGTTTATGGTGACCGATCCCAACAAGAGCAGAGATTATTACAACAATCCATGTTTGTCCCATTTGGTAGACAAACTTTGATTTTAAGGAAAATGTTGGAAAGAAAGCTTTTCTTACAAAACCAAAGTATGTATAATGTGTAATCTAATAAGGAGAACATGTTTATGGTGGACGGTCAAAAAATGAGTGGAAACTATTACGAGTATCCATGTTTGTCTTATTTGATGGAAAAACTTGTTTTCTAAGGAAAATGGTGATAAAAGAGCTTTTGTTGTCAAATCAAAGCATCAATTTCATGTATCCGAATAAAGAAATCGTGTTTATGGTAACTAGACACAAAAATAGTGCAAATTATTACGAGTATCTGTGTTAGTCTCATTTGACAGATGAGCTTTGATTCTAAGGAAAATGGTGGAAAAAAAGTTTTTACTACGAAACCACAACATCAATATCACGTATCCCAAAATGGAAAACATGTTTACGTGTGGCCAATCCCAAAAACAATGGAAATTTTTATGAGTACTATGTTTATCTTGTTCGACAGATGAACTTTGATTCTAAGGAAAATGGTGGAAACAATAGTTGTTCCTCAAAATGCAAAGCATCTATATCATGTATCCCAATCAGAAAGAGTTGGGATTATTATAAGAACCAATATATCTCTCATTTGACGGAAGAACTTCGATTCTAAGGTAAATGGTGGAAGGAAAAGCTTCTTTGGGAAACCACAGCATTAATATTATGTATCCCAATGTAGAAAATGTGTCTATGGTGACCAATCATGCAAAGAATGGAAATTGTTACAAGTTCAAATGTTTGTCTTATTTGGTAGATAAACTTCAATTCTAAAGAAAATGGTGGAAAGAAAAGGTTTTCCTACAAAACCACAGCATCAATATCATGTATGCCAATGACGAGAACATGTTTACGGTGGCGAATCTTACTTAACATATGAATGTTGATTCTGAGGAAAGTGGTGGAAAAAATTCAAAATCAAAGCATCAAGATCATGTATCCCAATGAGGAAAACTTGTTCGTGGTGCCTAATAACAAAATGAATGGAGATTATTATGAGAATCCGTGTTTATCTTATTTGATGGAAAAACTTTGATTCCAAGAGTAATGGTGGAAAGAAAAGCTTTTTTTGTGAAAGCAAAGCATCAATATCATGTGTCACAATAAATAGAACATGTTTATTGTGGCTAATAACAAAATGAAAGAAGATTGTTATAAGAATCTTTGCTTGCCTTACTTGACAAGCAAACTTTAATTCTAAGAAAAATGGTGAAAAAAAAAAGCTTTTCTTAGGACACAAAAGCCTCAGTAATGTGTGTCCCAATGGGAAAAAGCATGTTTATGTCGGCCAATCCCAAAAAAAAGAGATTATTATAAGAATCACTGTTTGTCTCATTTGACAAATAAACTTTGACTATAGGGAAAATGATGAAAAGAAAAAGTTTTTCTTGGGAAACGAAAGCATCAATATCATGTGTCCAATACAGAGAGTGTGTTCATAGTGGCCGATTGCAAAAACAATGGAAATTATTATGAGTATCCATGTTTATCTCATTTGATGGACAAACTTTGATTCTAAGGAAAATGATGGGAAAAAAAGCTATTTTTAGGAAAGCAAAGCATCAATATTATGTATCCTAATATAAAAAATATGTTTATGGTTGTCAATCACACAAAGAATGTAAATTATTACGAGTATGCACGTTTGTAACATTTGATGATTAAACTTTGAATCTAAGCAAATGGTGGAAAAGAAAAGCTTTCCTTGCAAAACCAAAGCATCAAAATCATGTATTTCAATGAGAAGAACATATTCACAATGGTGAATCATGAAAAGAATGGAGATTATTAAAAGTTTCATATTTGTCTCATTTGGTAGATGAACATTTATTCTAAGGAAAATGGTGGAAAGTAAAGCATTTCTTATGAAACCAAAGTTGTCGATGTCGTGTATCCCAATGAGAGAATGTGTTCACGATTCCTAGTCATAAAAACAATGTTAATTATTATGAGAATCCTTGCCTTAATTGTTTGACAGACGAACTTTGGTTCTAATAAAAATAGTGGAAAAAAGCTTTTCTTGCAAAACCAAGACATCAATGTCATGTATTTGAATAAGGAGAACAAATTTTAGTTGCCAATAACAAAATGAAAGGATGCTGTTAAGAGAATCCACATTTCTCTCATTTGATGGATGAACTTAAATTTTAAGGAAAATTGGGCAAAAAACCTTTTTGTGGGAAATGAAAGCATCAATATCATGTATACTAGAGCAGAGAATGGAGATTATTATGAGTGTCCATGTTTGTATCATTTGAGGGATGGACTTTGATTCTAAGGAAAATGGTGGAACAAAAATTTTGCTTTGAAACAAAAGCATCAAGATCATGCATCCCAATTAGGAGAATGTGTTAATGGCGGCTAGTCATAAAAGGAATGGAAAATATTAT
This sequence comes from Adansonia grandidieri, assembly GCA_038382065.1. Classification (NCBI taxonomy): domain Eukaryota; kingdom Viridiplantae; phylum Streptophyta; class Magnoliopsida; order Malvales; family Malvaceae; genus Adansonia; species Adansonia grandidieri. Next base: position 11,939,544 of record JBBYHK010000005.1, read on the forward strand.
GTGTATCCATGTTTGTCTCATTTGACAGATAAACTTTGATTCTAAGGAAAATGTCAAAAGGAAAAGCTATTCCTTCAAAACCACATCATTAATATCTTGTATCCCAATAAGAGGAACATGTTTATGGTAGACATTCATAAAAATAAGAGAGATTTCTACAAGAATTCATGTTTTCTCATTTGATGCATGAGCTTTGATTCTAAGGAAAGTGGTGCAAAGAAAAGCTTTTTCCTGGAAAACTAGAGCATCAACATCATGTACCCCAATGAGGAGAACCTATTTATCGTGCCAATCACAAAAAGAATGCAAATTATTTCCAATATCCATCTTTGTCTCATTAGACAGGGAGAAATTGATTCAATGAAAAATGGTGCAAAGAAAAGCTTTCTTAGGGAACCAAAACAGTGCCCTAATAAGGACAACATGTTTATGGTGACCGATCACAACAAGTGTGAAGATTATTACAACAATCCATGTTTGTCCCATTTAGAAGACAAACTTTGATTTTAAGGAAAATGATGGAAAGTAAAGCTTTTCTTGCGAAACCAAAGTATGTATATTGTGTTTCCCAATAAGGAGAACATGTTTATGGTGGACGGTCACAAAATGAGTGGAAGCAATTACGAGTATCCATGTTTATCTTATTTGATGGACGGACTTTTTTTAAGGAAAATGGTGATAGAAAAGCTTTTCTTGTAAATCAAAGCATCAATTTCATGTATCTCAATAAAGAAATTGTGTTTATCGTAACTAGACACAAAAAGAGTGGAAATTATTATGAGTATCCATGTTAGTCTCATTTGACAGCTGAGCTTTGATCCTAAGGAAAAAGGTGAAAAAAAAAGCTTTTACTACGGAACCACTGCATCAATATCATGTATCCCAAAATGGAAAACATGTTTACGTGTGGCCACTCACAAAAATAATGGAAATTATTACGAGTATCCTTGTTTGTCTCATTCGATAGATGAACTTTGGTTCTAAGTAAAATGGTGGAAACAATAGTTATTCCTCAAAATCCAAAGCATCGATATCATGTATCCCAATCAAAAAGAATTGAGATTATTATGAGAATCAATATTTCTCTCATTTGATAGATGAACTTCGATTCTAAGGTAAATGGTGGAAGGAAAAGCTTCTTTGGTAAACCAAAGCATTAATATTGTGTATCCCAATGTAGAAAATATGTCTATGGTGGCCAATCACACAAAGAATGGAATTGTTACGAGTGTAAATGATTGCCTCATTTGGTAGACGAACTTTGATTCTAAAGAAAATGGTGGAAAGAAAAGGTTTTCCTACAAAACTATAGTATCAATATCACGTATGCCAATGATGAGAACATGTTTATGGTAGTGAATCTCACTTAACAAATGAACATTGATTTTAAGGAAAGTGGTGGAAAGAATGCAAAATTAAAGAATTAGAATCATGTATCCCAATGAGGAGAACTTGTTCATGGTGCGCAATAACAAAATGAATAGGGATCATTATGAGAATCCATGTTTGTCTTATTTGATGGAAAAACTTTGATTCCAAGAGTAATGGTGGAATGAAAAGCTTTTCTTGTGAAAGCAAAACATCAATATCATGTATCACAGTAAGGAGAATGTGTTTATTGTGGCTAATAACAAAATGAATGAAGATTGTTATAAGAATCTTTATTTACCTTACTTGACAAACAAACTTTAATTCTAAGCAAAATAGTGGAAAAAAAGCTTTTCCTAGGAAACGAAATCCTCAATAACATGTATCTCAATGGGAAAAAGTGTGTTTACGTTAGCCAATCCCCAAAAAAGGAGATTATTACGAGAATCAATGTTTGTCTCATTTGACAAATGAACTTTGATTATAGGGAAAATGATGAAAAGAAAAGTTTTTCTTGGGAAACTAAAGCATCCATATCAAGTGTCTAATGCAAGGAATGTGTTTATAGTGGCCGATCATAAAAAGAATAGAAATTATCACGAGCATCCATGTTTGTCTCATTTGACAGACAAACTTTGATTCTATGGAAAATGATGGAAAGAAAAGCTATTTTTGGGAAAATAAAGCATCAATATTGTGTATCCCAATATAAAAAATATGCTTATGGTTGCCAATTGCACAAAGAATGGAAAATACTATGAGTATCCATGTTTGTATCTTTTGATGATTAAACTTTGATTCTAAGAAAAATGGTGGAAAAGAAAAGCTTTTTTTGCAAAACCAAAGCATCAAAATCATGTATTATGATAAGGAGAACATGTTCACGACCGTGAATCATGAAAGAATAGAGGCTATTACAAGTTTCATATTTGTCTCATTTGGTAGACAAACACTTGCTCTGAGGAAAATGGCAGAAAGTAAAGCATTTCTTACGAAACCAAAGTGTCAATTTCTTGTATCCCATTGAGAGAACATGTTCACAGTTCGTAATCACAAAAACAATTTTGATTATTATGAGAATCCTTGTCTTATTTGTTTGACGGATGAACTTTGATTCTATTAAAAAAGGTGGAAAAAATCTTTTCTTGTAAAACCAAGGCTTCAATGTCATGTATTCGAGTGAGGAGAACAAATTTTAGTTGCCAATAACAAATTGAAAGGATATTGTAAGGAGAATCCTTGTTTCTCTTATTTGACGGATGAACTTAAATTTTAAGGAAAATTGGGCAAAAAGGCATTTTGTGCGAAACAAAAGCATCAATTTCGTTTATACTAGAGTGGAGAATGAAGATTATTACGAGTGCCCACGTTTGTATCATTTGAGGGATGAACTTTGATTCTAAGGAAATCGACGAAAAAGAATGTTTGCTATGAAACAAAAGCATTATTATCATGCATCTCAATAAGGAGAATGTGTTAATGATGGCCAATCACAAAAAAAAAAATGAAAAATATTATGTGTATCCATGTTTGTCTTATTTGACAGATAAACTTTGATTCTAAGGAAAATGATAAAAGGAAAAGCACTTCCTCCAAAACCACGGCATTAATATCGTGTATCCCAATGAGGAGAACATGTTTATGGTGGCCATTCATAGAAACAATAGAGATTATTATTACAAAAAATCTATGTTTCTCTCATTTGATGCATGAGCTTTGATTCCAAGGAAAATGGTGCAATGAAAAGCTTTTTCCTGGGAAACCAAAGCATCAACATCATGTACCCCAATGAAGAAAACCTATTTATCATGCCAACCACAAAAAAGAATGTAAATTATTGCCAGTATCCTTCTTTGTCTCATTTGATAGGTGAACATTGATTCTAAGAAAAATGGTGCAAAAAAAAGCTTTTCTCAGGGAACCAAAGCAGTACCCCAATGAGGACAACATGTTTATGGTGCCCAATCATAACAAGAATGGAGATTATTACAACAATCCATGTTTGTCCCACTTGGCAGATAAACTTTGATTTTAAAGAAAATAATGAAAAAAAAAGCTTTTCTTGCAAAACCAAAGTATGTATATTGTGTATCCCAATGAGGAGAACATATTTATGGTGGATGGTGACAAAATGAGTGGAAACTATTACGAGCATCCATGTTTGTCTTATTTGATGGACAAAATTTGTTTCTAAGGAAAATGGTGATAGAAAACTTTTATTCTGAAATTACAGCATCAATTTCATGTATCCCAATAAGGAAATCATGTTTATGGTAACTAGATGCAAAAAGAGTGGAAATTATTACAAGTATCTATGTTAGTCTCACTAGACGAATAAGCTTTGATTCTAAAGAAAAAGGTGGAAAAAAGGCTTTTACTATGGAACCACTGCGTCAATATCATGTATCTCAACATGGAAAACATGTTTACGTGTGGCCAATCACAAAAATAATGGAAATTATTATGAGTATCCATGTTTGTCTCGTCCGACAGATGAACTTTGATTCTAAGGAAAATGGTGGAAACAATAGCTGTTCCTTAAAATCCAAAGCATCTATATCATGTAACTTAATCCAAAAGAATTGAGATTGTTATGAGAATCAATGTTTCTCTCGTTTGATGGATGAACTTTGATTCTAAGGTAAATGGTGGAAGGAAAAGCTTATTTGGGAAACCAAAGCATCAATATTATGTACCCTAATGCAGAAAATGTGTCTATGGTGGCCAATCATACAAAGAATGGAAATTGTTATGAGTGTAAATGTTTATCTCATTTGGCGGACGAACTTTAATTCCAAGGAAAATGATGGAAAGAAAAGGTTTTCCTACAAAACCAAAGCATCAATATCACGTATGCCAATGACAAGAACATGTTTACGATGGTGAATCTCATTTAACAAATGAACGTTGATTCAGAGGAAAATGGTGGAAAGAAAAGCATTTCATGTGAAATCAAAGCATCAGTATCATGCATCCTAATGAGGAGGACTTATTCATGGTGCCCAATAACAAAATGAATAGAGATCATTATGAGAATCCATGTTTGTCTTATTTGATGGAAAAACTTTGATTCCAAGAGTAATGTGAAAAGAAAAGCTTTTCTTGTGAAAGCAAAGAATCAATATCATGTATCGCAATAAGGAGAACATGTTTATTGTGGCTAATAACAAAATGAAAAGAGATTGCCATAAGAATCTTTGTTTGCCTTATTTGGCAAACAAACTTTAATTCTAAGGAAAATGGTGAAAAAAAAAGCTTTTCCTAGGAAATGAAAGCCTTAATAACGTGTATTCCAATGGGAAAAAACATGTTTATGTCAGCTAATCCTAAAAAAAGGAGATTATTATGAGAGTCAATATTTAACTCTTTTGATGGATGAACTTTGATTATAGGAAAAATGATGAAAAGAAAAAGCTTTTCTTGGGAAACTAAAGCATCAATATCATGTGTCCCAATACAGAGAATGTGTTTAAGGCACCGATCGTAAAAAAAATGGAAATTATTATGAGTATCCATGTTTGTCTCATTTGATAGATAAACTTTGATTCTAAGGAAAAACGATGGGAAGAAAAGCTATTTTTGGGAAAGCAAAGCATCAATATTATGTATCCCAATATAAAAAACGTGTTTATGGTTGCTAATCATACAAAGAATGGAAATTATTACGAGTAACATGTTTGCATCATTTGATGATTAAACTTTGATTTGAAGGAAAATTGTGAAAAAGAAAAGCTTTTCTTGCAAAACCAAAGCATCAAAATCATGTATTCTGATGAGGAGAACATGTTCACAATAGTGAATCATGAAAAGAATGGAGATTATTACAAGTTCCATATTTGTCTCATTTGGTAGATGAACATTTATTCTAAGGAAAATGATGGAAAGTAAAGCATTTCTTACGAAACCAAAGTGTTAATGTCAGGTATCCCAAAGGGAAAACATGTTCACGGTTCCCAATCGCAAAAACAATGTTGATTATTATGAGAATCATTGTCTTAATTATTAGATGGATGAACTTTGATTCTATTAAAAATGGTGGAAAAAAGCTTTTCTTGCAAAACCTAGACATCAATGTCATGTATTTGAATGGGGGAACAAATTTTAGTTGCCAATAACAAAATGAAAGGATGTTGTAAGGAGAATCCACGTTTCTCACATTTGACAAATAAACTTAAATTTTAAGGAAAATTGGGCAAAAAAGCTTTTCGTGGGAAACGAAAGCATCAATATTGTGTATACTAGAGCAAAAAATGGAGATTATTACGAGTGTCCATGTTTGTATCATTTAGGGGATGAACTTTGATTCTAAGGAAAATATGGAAAAAAATCTTTGCTCTGAAGCAAAAGCATCAATATCATGTATCCCAATGAGGAGAATGTGTTAATGGTTGCCTGTCACAAAAAGAATGGAAACTATTTCAAGTATCCATGTTTGTCTCATTTGATAGGTGAACTTTGATTCTAAGGAATATGTTAAAAGGAAAAGCTTATCCTCAAAAGCCACAGCATCAATATCGTGTATCCCAATAAGGAAAACATATTTATGGTGGCCATTCATAGAAATAACAGAGATTATTACGAGAATCCGCACTAGTCTCATTTGATGCATAAGCTTTGATTCTAAGGAAAATGGTGCAAAGAAAAGCTTTTTTCCTGGGAAACCAAAGCATCAACATCATGAGGAGAACCTATTTATCTTGCCAATCACAAAAAGAATGTAAATTATTGCCAGTATCCATGTTTGTCTCATTACAGGAGAATATTGATTCTAAGAAAAATGGTGTAAAGAAAACCTTTTCTTAGGGAACCAAAGTAGTACCCCAATGAGGACAACATGTTTACGTTGACCAATCATAACAAGAATGGAGATTATTAAGACAATCCATGTTTATCCCATTTGCTGAACAAACTTTGATTTTAAGAAAAATGATGGGAAGAAAAGCTTTTCTTGCAAAACCAAAATATGTATATTGTGTATCCCAATGAGGAGAATATGTTTATGGTGGACGATCACAAAATGAGTGGAAACTATTATGAGTATCCATTTTTGTCTCATGTGATGGACGAACTTTGTTGCTAAGGAAAATGGTGATTAAAAAACCTCTCTTATGAAATCAAAGCATCAATTTCATGTATCCCAATAAGGAAATTGTGTTGTGGTAACTAGACGTAAAAGGAGTAGAAATTATTACGAGTATCTGTGTTAGTTTTATTTGACAGATGAACTTTGATTCTAAGCAAAAAGGTGGAAAAAAAAGCTTTTACTGCAGAACCACTGCATCAATATCACTTATCCTAATATGGAAAACATGTTTACATCTGGCCAATCATAAAAAGAACGGAAATTATTATGAGTATCCATGTTTTTCTTGTTCGACGGATGAACTTTGATTCTAAGGAAAATGGTGGAAACAATAGCTGTTCCGCAAAATCCAAAGCATCTATATCATGTATCCCAATCTAAAATAATTGAGATTATTATGAGAATCAATGTTTCTCTCATTTAACGAATGAACTTCGATTCTAAGGTAAATGATGGAAGGAAAAGCTTCTTTGGGAAACCAAAGCATCAATATTTTGTATTACAATGCAGAAAATGTGTCTATGGTGGCCAATCATGCAAAGAATGGAAATTGTTACGAGTGTAAATGTTTCTCTCATTTGGCGTACGAATTTTGATTCTAAAGAAAATGGTGGAAAAAAAAGCTTTTCCTACAAAACCAAAACATCAATATCACGTATGCCAACATGTTTATGGTGGTGAATCTCACTTAACAAATTAACGCTGATTCTAAGGAAAATGGTGGAAAGAAAAGCTTTTCATGTGAAATCAAAGCATCAATATCATGCATCCCAATGAGGAGAACTTGTTCACGATGCCCAATAACAAAATAAATGGAGATCATTATGAGAATCCATGTTTGTCTTATTTGATGGAAAAACTTTGATTCCAAGAGTAATGGTGGAAAAAAAAGCTTTTCTTGTGAAACTAAGGCATCGATATCATATATCGCAATAAGGAGAACATGTTTATTGTGGCTAATAACAAAATGAAAGGAGATTGTTATAAGAATATTTGTTTGCCTTATTGACAAACAAACTTTAATTTTAAGGAAAATGGTGGAAAAAAAGCTTTTTCTAGGAAACGATAGCCTCAATAACATGTATCCTAATGGGAAAAAATGTGTTTACATTGGCTAATCTCAAAAAAAGAAGATTATTATGAGTATCCATGTTTGTATCATTTGATGATTGAACTTTGATTCTAAGGAAAATGGTGGAAAAGAAAAGCTTTTCTTGCAATACCAAGGCATAAAAATCATGTATTTCGATGAGGAGAAATGTTCATGATGGTGTATCACAAAAAGAATGGAAATTATTGCAAGTTCCATAATTGTCTCATTTCGCAGACGAGCATTTATTCTGAGGAAAATGGTGGAAAGTAAAGCATTTCTTATGAAACCAAAGTGTCAATCTCGTGTATCCCAATGAGAGAACGTGTTCACAATTCCCAATCACAAAAAGAATGTTGATTATTAAACTTTGATTCTAAGAAAAATGGTGGAAAAAAATCTTTGCTCTGAAATGAAAGCATCAATATCATTCATCCCAATGGGGAGAATATGTTAATGGTGGCCAGTCATAAAAAGAATAGAAAATATTACGTGTACCCATGTTTGTCTCATTTGACAGATGAACTTTGATTCTAAGGAAAATGATAAAAGGAAAAGCTCTTCCTCCAAAGCCACAGCATCAATATCGTGTATCCTAATAAGGAGAACATGTTTATGGTCACCATTCATAGAAATAACAAAGATTATTATGAGAATCCGTGTTTGTCTCTTTGATGCACGAGCTTTGATTCTAAGGAAAATGGTGCAAAAAAAGCTTTTTCCTAGGAAACTAGAGAATCAACATCTTTTACCCCAATGAGGAGAACCTAATTATCATGCCAATCAGAAAAAGAATGTAAATTATTGCCAGTATCCATGTTTGTCTCATTTGACAGGCGAACATTGATTCTAAGAAAAATGGTGCAAACAAAGCTTTTCTTAGGGAACCAAAATAGCACCACAATGAGGACAACACCTTTATGGTGACCAATCACAACAAGAATGGGGATTGTTATGACAATCCATGTTTGTCCCATTTGCTGAACAAACTTTAATTTTAAGGGAAATGATGGAAAGAAAAGCTTTTCTTGCAAAACCAAAGTACGTATAATTGTGTATCCTAATTACGAGAACATGTTTATAATGGATGATCATAAAATGAGTGAAAACTATTAGAGTATCCATGTTTGTCTCATTTGATGGTTGAACTTTGTTTCTAAGGAAAATGGTGATAGAAACGCTACTTTTGTGAAATCAAAGCATCAATTTCATGTATCCTAATAAGGAAATTGTGTTTACGATAACTAGACTAAAAAAGAGTGAAAATTATTATGAGTATCCGTGTTAGTCTAATTTGACGAATGAGCTTTGATTTTAAAGGAAAAAGGTGAAAAAAAAGCTTTTACTATAGAACCACTGCATCAATATTACACATCCCAACATGGAAAACATGTTTACGTTTGGCCAATCATAAAAGGAATGGAAATTATTATGAGTATCCATGTTTGTCTCGTCTGACGGATGAACTTTAATTCTAAGGAAAATAGTGGAAATAATAATTGTTCCTTAAAATCCAAAGCATCTATATCATGTATCCCAATCCAAAAGAATTGAGATTATTATGAGAATCAATGTTTCTCTCATTTATGGATGAACTTTGATTTTAAGGTAGATGGTGGAAGGAAAAGCTTATTTGGGAAACCAAAGCATCAACATTGTGTATCCCAATGCAAAAAATGTGTCTATGGTGGCCAATCATGCAAAGAATGGAAATTGTTACGAGTATAAATGTTTGTCTCATTCGGCGGAGGAACTTCGATTCTAAAGAAAATGGTGGAAAGAAAAGGTTTTTCGACAAAACCAAAGCATCAATATAATGTATGCCAATGATGAGAACATGTTTATAGTGGCGAATCTCACTCAACAAATGAACGTTGATTCTAAGGAAAATGGTGGAAAGAAAACCTTTCATGCGAAATCAAAGCATCAGTATCTTACATCCCAATAAGGAGAACTTGTTCATGGTGCCCAATAACAAAATGAATGGAGATCATTATGAGAATCCATGTTTGTCTTATTTGATGTAAAAACTTTGATTCCAAGAGTAATGGTGGAAAGAAAAGCTTTTCTTGTTAAAGCAAAATATCAATATCATGCATCTTAATAAGGAGAACTTGTTTATTGTGGCTAATAACAAAATGCAAAGAGATTGTTATAAGAATCTTTGTTTGCCTTATTTGACAAACAAACTCCAATTCTAAGCAAAATGGTGGAAAAAAAGCTTTTCTTAGGAAACGAAAGCCTCAATAACGTGTATCCCAATGGGAAAAATTATGTTTATGTCGGCCAATCCCAAAAAAAAGGAGATTATTATGAGAATCAATATTTGTCTCATTTAACGAACGAACTTTGATTATAGGAAAAATGATGAAAAGAAAAAGCTTTTCTTAGGAAACTAAAGCATCAATATCATGTGTCCCAATACAGAGAATGTGTTTATAGTGGCCAATCGCAAAAAGAATGGAAATTATTATGAGTATCCATGTTTCTCTCATTTGACGGACAAACTTTGATTCTAAGGAAAATGATTGAAAGAAAAGCTATTTTTGGGAAAGCAAAGCATCAATATTATGTATCCCAATATAAAAAAATGTGTTTATGGTTGCCAATCACATAGAGAATGGAAATTATTACAAGTATCCATGTTTGCATCACTTGATGATTAAACTTTGATTTTAAGGAAAATGCTAGAAAAGAAAAGCTTTTCTTGCAAAACCAAGCCATTAAAGTCATGTATTCCGATGAGGGGAACATGTTTATGATGGTGAATCACAAAAAGAGTGGAGATTATTATAAGTTTCATATTTGTCTCTTTTGGCAGACAGACATTTACTCTAATGAAAATGGTGGAAAGTAAAACATTTCTTACAAAACCAAAGTGTCAATGTCGTGTATCCCAATGAGAGAATGTGTTCACGGTTCCCAGTAACAAAAACAATGTTGATTCTTATGAGAATCCTTATCTTAATTATTTGACGAATGAACTTGGATTCTATTAAAAATGATGGAAAAAAGCTTTTCTTGCAAAATCAAGACATCAATGTCATGTATTCAAATGAGGAGAACAAATTTTAGTTGTTACTAACAAAATGAAAGGATGTTGTTAGGAGAATCCACATTTCTCTCATTTGAGGGGTGAACTTAAATTTTAAGGAAAATTAGGCAAAAAAGCTTTTCATGCGAAACGAAGGCATCAATATCTTGTATACTAGAGCAGAGAATGGAGATTATTATGAGTGTCTGTGTTTGTATCATTTGAGGGATGAACTTTGATTCTAAGCAAAAAGGTGGAAAAAAATCTTTGCTCTGAAACAAAAGCATCAATATCATGCATCCCAATGAGGAGAATGTTTTAATGGTGGCCAGTCATAAAAAGAATGGAAAATATTATGTGTATCCATATTTGTCTCATTTAACAGATGAACTTTGATTCTAAAGAAAATGATAAAAGGAAAAGCTCTTTCTCCAAAACCACAGCATCAATATCATGTATCCCAATAATTAGAACATGTTTATAGTGGCCATTCATTGAAATAACAGAGATTATTACGAGAATTTGTGTTTGTCTCATTTGATGCACGAGCTTTGATTATAAGGAAAATGTTGCAAAGAAAAGGTTTTTTTCTTGGGAAACTAGAGCATTAACATCATGTATCCCAATAAGGAGAACCTATTTATTGTGCCAATCACAAAAAGAATGTAAATTATTACCAGTATCCATGTTTGTCTCATTTGAAAGGCAAACATTGGTTTTAAGGAAAATGGTGCAAAAGAAAAGCTTTTCTTAGGGAACCAAAGTGTTAATATCATGTACCCCAATGAGGACAACATATTTATGGTGACCAATCACAACAAGAATGGAGATTGTTGCGACAATCTATGTTTGTCTCATTTGGCGAACAAACTTTGATTTTAAGGAAAATGATGGAAATAAGGCTTTTCTTGCAAAACCAAAGTATGTATATTCTGTATCCCAATGAGGAGAATATGTTTATGGCGGACGGTCACAAAATGAATGGAAACTATTACGAGTATCCATGTTTGTCTCATTTGATGGATGAACTTTGTTTCTAAGGAAAATGGTGAAAGAAAAACTTTTCTTTCGAAATCAAAGCATCAATTTCATGTATCCCAACAAGGAAATCCTGTTTATCGTAACTAGACACAAAAAGAGTAGAAATTATAACAAGTATCTGTGTTAGTCTCATTTGACAGATGAGCTTTGATTTTAAGGGAAAAGGTGGAAAAAAAGCTTTTACTATAGAACCACTGCATCAATGTCACATATCCCAATATGGAAAACATGTTTACATGTACCCAATCATAAAAAAAATGAAAATTATTACGAGTATCTATGTTTGTCTTATTTGATGGATGAACTTTGATTCTAAGGAAAATGTTAGAAACAATAGCTATTCCTCAAAATCCAAAGCATCTATATCATGTATCCCAATCAAAAAGAATTGAGATTGTTATGAGAATCAATGTTTCTTTCATATGAGGGATGAACTTCGATTCTATGGTAAATGGTGGAAGAAAAAGCTTCTTTGGGAAACCAAAGCATCAATATTGTGTATACCAATGTAGAAAATGTGTCTATGGTGGCCAATCATGCAAAAAATGAAAATTGTTACGAGTGTAAATGTTTGTCTCATTTTAAGGACGGACTTTGATTCTAAAGAAAATAATGGAAAGAAATAGTTTTCCTACAAAACCAAAGCATCAATATCACGTATGCCAATGATGAGAATGCAAACCTTAAGATAAAAGCACAACCTAAAACCCGATTGGATGGAATTGGAACCCTAGGACCATCTTCAAAGTCAAGCACAGAGAACTTGACCCTAATCAAACCTGCTAATTAGAACCAAAGTTATAATAATCTTGATCACCATAAGTTACCTTCATAAGATCAATTTAAGTTTTTGTTTAAAGAATAAAGAAGAAGTTTTAACAAAGTGAAGGAACTCTCAAGATATTTTTTCTTTATTCAAATCTGCTGAATTACATGAATAAGACTGCCTTGTATAGGCCTAAACTTGTAGAGTCCTACTGAACAATGAAATCCTAATCAATAAGGAAAAGTCTATTCGTATCCTAATATGATTAGGACTTATCTAAACAACTTAAAATCCTAAACATAATCCTAATCAATAAAGATAAAGTCCACTCCTTATTATAATTTGATTAGGAATTATCTAAATAAATTAAAAAATGAAAAGTCAAATTCTTATCAAAAAATCTAAAATCCTAAACTATAGGCCCATGAATACATGCAAATTGAGCTTCCTTCATCTTAGACATATGAATTAGGCTCCAAGCATTATTCTTAATTTTTTTTAGCCTCAACACATTGTAGAAAAGTGATCAATCTCGGCAATGCATATGATTCATCTTGAACAGCCTCATTTGCTTGCATATCCATGATTAGTCCTTGCAAAGCTTGCTACATGCATTTAGTCTTTGCCCTAGCATTAGACATGTAATTCCTTGCAAAGGATCATAAGAATGGTTAGGTGTTTGTGCAAGTTGATCTCCATTATTCCCTCCCTCCTCGAAAGGATTCGTCTTCAAATCACCTACATAATACAAAGATAAATCAGCGACATTAAAGGTATCACTCACATTACCATAGTTACTTGGCAAATCTAGCTTATAGGCATTATCATTGATCCTTTCTAACACTTGGAAAAGTCTATCTCTTCTAGGTTACAGTTTGATTTCCTTTAAGCAGGAAACCACTCCTTATGTAAATGAACCCAGACCCAATTTCTAGGTTTGAAAATGACCTTAATACACCCCTTATTGGCTTGCCTTGCATATTGCTCATTCTTCTTGTCTATGTTAGCTTTAACCATGGCATGCAAATCCCTAACAAAATCTACCTTTTTCTTACCATCCAAATTAGCATGTTCATTAGTAGGCAAAGGTAAGATATCCAAAGTAGTTAAAGGATTAAAGCCATTTATAACTTCAAAGGAGAATAAGAAGTAGTAGAATGAACAGCGCTATTATATGCAAACTCAATATGTGGCAAACATCTCTCCCATTGTTTTAAGTTCTTTTGAATTATCGCACATAACAAAGTAGTAAGTGTCCTATTAACTACTTCATTTTGTCCATCCATTTGAGGATGTGCAACAGTAGAAAATAAGAGTTTAGTTCCTAACTTGTTCCACAAAGTATGCCAAAAATGACTTAGAAACTTAACATCTCTATAACTTACTATTGTTCTAGGCAATTCATGCAAACATACTATTTCCTTAAAGAATAAATCAACAATATGTGTTTCATCTTTGGTTTTTGAACATGTAATAAAATGCGCCATCTTGCTAAACCTATCAACAACAACAAATATGCTATCCTTACCACTTTGAGACCTAGGCAACC
>JBBYHK010000005.1:11961376-11975495 GCA_038382065.1 Adansonia grandidieri
TATATATTCTTTGGTAGCTAGGATCTAGTTTAAGTTATGGTAGCCCACTTTTGCCCATCTAATCGTAAAAGAAAACTAAAAAGCAGGAATTTTGGGTGTTGGGCCAGAAATTGGTTAGAGTGTGGCTCTTAATTGTCATGGCAAAGTTTATCAATATTATAGAATGTGTGATTGTTGTGAAAAGGACGTACAAATATAAAGTTTGAAAAATGAAGTTAAAGTAACATTAGGGCACTCCTTGCCCAATGAATTGTCACAATTTGATTTGGAAGATCAAGATTTGAGACTTAAAGAGGCTGTGATAATAAAGGACAGAGAAACCCCATAGTTTCAAACTTTGTCCCTCGAAAGTGGAACCCCTAATTTCCATGTCTTAAAAAGGTTTAATATTCCTCATGTTTGCTTTGATAGACATGATCTAAGGATAGGTTCTAACTCTCACTTCATATGGATTGCTGGCTAACAATCAACTTGAGTCAATCACAATCCTTAAAAAACATTAGAAAAATTTCATTTATTATTGTTCTTATCATATCACGTTCTCGTGATAATATCTAAAGATGCTGGATTCAAATTTTAAATTTACATTAAAGAACCCATTGGATTAACTATTATGTTTAAAGAGATTGCGGATTTGTTACAAGGCTTTGATGTTTTCCTTACTCAAAGCTGAGAAATGGTCTTTTTGGTAGCCAGTAATCAAGACAGGAAAAAAAAGCTAACAATGGACAAAACAAAAGGAGCCCATACACTGTCAAAACCCTTTCATGGGCTGACTTATCATCGTACAGGCCCATGTATCTTATACAGTGCACACACACTAAAATTTATAACTATGAAAATCTTATTAGTTTGGAGCTAAAGCTTAAAACTTTGAAAGCATGTAACAGTTGGTAATATTCTTTTTCTTTTTCTTTTTTTTGAAAATTTATAGCCCTTTTAATTTGTCAGTTTTTTCTATTTTTTAATCATAAAGCAAATGTCAAGGATGGCATTGAACCCAATGGAAAGAAGAGGTGGTGAGGGTGCAAACTGTAACAAATGCATTCAATGTTAAGAACTAACACCGGACTGAGCAAGTCTTCAGCAAGGTTTTTGATTATTCAAAAAAATCAAATATGAAGTTATTAATTTTAACAGCAAATGAATCATTCACAAGTCACTATCTCACACCAATTCCAAAACTCAAAGTGTACATATTTCGATCAATTTTCTAAGAACTAATATTAGCTACAACTGCTTTTCCTTTTCTAATATTCAATGGCAAACCATACTCATGTCTCCCCCCCCCCCAAAAAAAAAAAAAAAATAGGTTTGATTACACGTAAGAGCACTGAAGGTAGCCACGAACTTTAAATAGGATGAGGATACCCATGAAATAACAAAAAAAAAAAAAAAAAGAACTTCTCCGTCACCAATTGATTTTAAATTGAATGTTTAACATCATATCAAAACTCAATTTCTTTTTTGTAGTTTAAATGTTACCTGTGCTTGTTATCTCTTCCAAATTTGTCATGTTGTAGGTTATCGAAACATAGGAAAAGCAAGCTTCGAAAATTGCATGGAAACTTTCCTATACTCTAAAAGTTCTAATGTCATTAATTGCACAAGAGAGTGTGCATTGTCTAAAAAATATTGGACTAGAGTCCTGTTTGGCAACACAGAAAGACAGGGAAAAAGAAAGAGCAAAAGAATTAATTAGAGAGAAAGTTTACCATCATTTCTGAAAATTAGTAGTATGCACAATGTTTCAATATTTAATCAAACATCTGTAATAAAGTTGAAGAAACATCACCACTATGATCTTCAGTGATCTCCTTCAGATCTGCTTCTGATAAAGAAGATAAACAATGACTATTATTATCAATCTCGTCCTCAGCTTCTAATGAAGATACACAGAGTAGTTGAGGAAAATGTGTAAAAAGAAGTAGGAGAATGAGAGAAATTAGAACAAGAAGCATCACTTGCTCCAACTCCTCATTTTACTTGAAATATACGTGTCTGACATCCATCTCTGATACATTTCTAGACATGGATATAGGTTACAACCCTTAAGAGCCTTCTAAATACATAAAAAAATTTTGAAAAAATTAAACATACCTATGTCGGATATATGCCCACATCTAAACTCACACTCGAATCCAACTAACGTAGATTACATGTTGACGAATGGCAACTCCTACAAGCAAATCAACAAAGGTAACAAGGATGCACCCATGATTATTTTTTCCATTTGCTATCAAATACCAACATAAAAGTTCTTCAAGACCTTCCCAATATTTTAAACCGTGAGCTTCCACCATTTCTTCCATGGACTTCCTGAAATCAACATGGCGGATCTTGAGACTCTATTGACAAGACTACATTCTCGTTAAAAGGTAACCATGATTGCCTGGCTTTGCTTCTTCCTGGATTGAACTCGTCTCTCCAGGCTTGAAAAACAGCCTCTATGACCTTAAACCTCAAAAGACAGTCTCTACGGGATCATCCCCAGGCTCACGGATGTTTTTGAGAAGCTGGCTGATGATTTGGAAGAGTTGGACAACCAAGACTCGACTATTTCAGCTTCGACTATGGCATCTATGTAAACTGAGTTGATAATCTTGAACAGGCTGTCACCTGTTTGTTCTAGGCCGCTGACAGGAAGGCAATGGCCACGAGGATTTTGCTTGTAAGCTGCTCTTGCGGTTGGAGAGAAAAGGGGCTTCATTTTCTTCCCCATGTGCCCAATGCCCGCCCCTAGGTTTTTGTTTTGGTTTTGTATTCTAGGAGACTTATGTAAATACAAAAGACGGGGGGCCGATGTTTATTCATATGGCCAAACCTTTTGGAGTGTAAACTTGAAATATTATGCGAATTCTTTACATCAGCATTCATGATGTTGTAGGAAGGGAAGACCTTCAATTTTAAAGGCCTGGTGAATCAAGTTCAGGAAAAATATATGGATTAAGCCTGCAAAAGGAGTCGATACATTATGCAATTTCTAGCTGTAAGCAAGAAAGTGATATTGCAATGTATATTTGAATTAAGTTCAAACAACATACCTGGATAGCTGGTCCTTTAGAGTCAGATCTTTAGCTAATTGAAAGGAGCACAAAACAGAAGACTGTCCCTAAACCTAAAACCACAAACCTGAACATGATGGTTTTATAGCGGTATGGGAAAAGACATCTTTGAGCCCTTGAAGAACACTGCACAAAATTTTACAAAACAAGGCACATTGATTAAGATTCCTAATGGTTAGGGCTATCCTCCAATGTCGCCATTGCTTATGATTCATATCTTCTCAGCTCTAGTTTTAATCTTTAATCATGCCATTGCTATCCAGGGGGAAAAAAAACAAAGACAGTTCCAAGTTACACTCAAGAAAAAAAATCCCTTAATATCTAGGTCAGCCAACAATCTACAAAGAGAAAAGAATAGCTTTTTCCCTCTTATGATTCCTATTTTTTATGACAACAAGCTTTGAAGCACTGCCAAGTTCTCATGCTGATTACTATGAAGAAAATCAAGTTAACCAAGGTAATAATCAGGAAAATATAAGTTAATATCTATATCTGTCAATTAAACATATTTTGGCGAATTCAAGAGCCAAGGCAAACCACCATGAAATTCTCTTACAAGATGCCTAAGCAGAGAAACATGCTATTGGCTATATTCTAACCCCAAAATTTGCATCCCTAAACCAGTAACTATCTTCCAGATAACCTAGCCTCTGTTACTCGGAACAGTCTAAATTGCACCTTTGATGTCGAACTGAAAGTTTCAGAATCATAACAATGACACCAGAAGTTTCCTGTTCTCTTTAGATTCAAACTTAACATCTTTTAACCCTTCACAACATGTTCGAAAAGAAAGACTGATTAAAGTTAGCTTAATTGTTCCAATCAAATAATCAGAAACCACTTTTAATTTCCCAAAATTCCACATCAACCTTTTCCAGCAGTCTATAGCATTAATGAAACTAAATTTCAACCATTACTATTAGAATTCCTCTTCCAAACACTCCAAAAATGCAAAGCATCGTTTCAAACAAACTAATAAAAAGATTTAACATTCAGAGAGAAAACTCTCCCATCCACATTCACCCTAAGGAATAAACTAAACATAGCTTTCAACCAACACAAAAATGGTTTAATTCTGAAGAAATTTCCAAATAGATCATTTTCTTTAATTTGTATCCAAATAAACCCTTATTTCAAATGAAGGATCAATTTATATTAAGCATTTATTTAGGTGTAAATTAAAGGCTGAGAGAGGGCTTATTTAGTTAAAGTTGTCAAACTGTGAGAACTTTATTTTTAATTTTAACATAACAAGAAATATAAATACGTAAGAAGGGGAATGTGAAATTGAATCACTTAAACTGAACTACTATTAATATTGATGATTGATCAATAACCCACAAAATGTGTACAAAAATCTAACTATCTAAAAACATCTGTGAAAAGAATCGACTAATGCAATGAGAGTTCTCCCAAACATGAAGACATCAACAGAAGTTCATTAAAATTCATCAAGAGTCAACTTCTAGACCATAAAGAACATTAGCATACTTCTCAACATCCCCCTCCTCAAAATACCTTCTCTTGACCTCCAACCACGCGTCCAATGTCAGCAAGCTATCGGAACCAGACTGATGACTCTTCCCAATAGCGCGCTTCACCGCCAGAGCTTTAGACGCGCGGTCGAGCCCTCCGTATAATCCAGCACAGAACCTCATCAAGTGTTTGACGTCGTAGACTCTGTTTCCAAAGAACAAGCGCACGATATTCAAGAACTCAGTGAGTTGGAAAGGTAACAACTCGCCCGTCAAGCATTTCACGAGGTATCCGAAATCGTACGCGCAGTGGAAAGTCACCCACGTAACGGAGTCGTTTAAGACGAGTCCCGATGACATCATCAATTCCGCGAAACGGACCGAGTCGATTCCAAATTTGCGATTCTTTTCAAAATCTATGCCTTGACGACGGAGAAGCTCGACGGAATCGTGAGCGTGGGCATCATTCGCAATATCAAAGTCTCTGAAATTGAATTCCCAGATAAACTGGTTTTCCGTGCCAAGATCTGGCAAATTTCCGTCACCGTCCGAGAAAGTGAGGCCAAGTTGGATCAGCTTGAGCAAATCGACGTTCGCTTTGAGGCTTTTATAATGCGCCGTGACCTCAGCCGGCCGTACGTATTCGCCGCCGCCGGGGGAAGTCGGTCTGACAACAATGCCAGGGAACTCCGTGTCCATGGAAATGATCGGAAAGTCATCGATGATGGATCTGATTAATTCGAACTCGTACTCCAAATTGTCGGACCAAACGGATCGGATCACGACCGACTCTCGTTGAGGTGGTTCATCTGACAATTCCATCTATATCTCGTTCAAGGAAATCCGTCAAAGCTTCGATCAAAAGAACAAGTTGCTCCTCTTCTTTCCTTTTTATTGGATTTAAATTTTGATTTTTTTTTTTAAAAGGATTTAGGGCTTTGATTGTGGGGACGGGAGGGGAGAGGTTTATTTGTAGAGAGTAGAGAGGCGGTTTATTTATCTTTAATTCTTTTGGGTTTATATTAATGATTGATTGATTAGTTAATTAGAACATGCTGAGATAATGAAAGCGGGAAAGGTATTGTAGTCGGTCAAATGCTTTTAATTGTCGGTGGTTTAATTAATTAAAATTAAATAAATTTATAAATTCAATTTCATGAAAGATTTTATCATCGATACAATTCAAAATTTGATTTAACAATTCTTATTTTCTATAAAATGATTGGAGTCCAAGAAAATCTTTTCTTTTCTTTAGCTATATATATATATAATGTTTTAAGTAATAATAAATTTTAGTTAAAAATTAATAAAAAATAAAAAATAAAAGATAAAATGAAAATAAAAGAGTTTTGGAGAAAAAACATAAATTATTTAAATATTTTTAAGGATCAATTAATTTGATATTTTTTATATTTATATTATATCCTATATTTTATCGTATTGATCGGTCTTTCTTTTAAGGTGTTGAAATTTGACCCTTGATTTCAATCCAAAGTCGGCGCTACACTTTTGGTAGCCGCCCAACCGGCCACCCCAATCACCCAAACGTGGGAAAACACAAATTTCCAAAGTGCATTAAAAAAAAGAAAAAAACAAGTTTCATATTTTTCTTAACATCTTTGGCTTTTCGCATTGGCTTTTAGCTTATTTTTGTGGTTTTTATTGGGGGGGGGGGGAAGAAAACCTATAAAACTGAAAGGAAAGCAGGAAATTATTATTGGTTTTTATTATAAAGCTTTTTTGTTTGTTTTTTAAAGTGACAAATCGAAGGTGGGGAACGAAAGGAAAGGAAGAAAAAAAAAAAAAAAGTGACCAAGTCTTGCTGCTTTTAGCAGCTTAGTGTGTTTTTTTCCCCGTTAAAAAAAAGCAGGAGGCAGGTCCAGGCCTCCTGTTCTCAGCGATTCAAACGGTTATGCGTGGCAACTTGCAGCTGAAGCCTGAAACTGATTGAATGAAAAAGTTTGCTAGTACGACTTTGACAGCCCGGAATTTCCTGAAAAGACATCGGGGATTGAGGGTGCGGGGTTTCGACGCAAGAAACAAATCATTGATAATGGTAAGGAGGGATGGAGCTTTCTTTTCAACCTTCTAAAGCTTACATTTGGAGGGTTAGATTAAAATTTAATTTCCACCAGGCTGTTGCCAACAACCTAGACGATGATGAGGTTAAAAACGAGTGAAATATCAGGTTCTCTACGGCTAAAAAGTTTCGCAAGAAATCATCTTTAATTGCCCCGCAGCTCCAAAAATCTTTTTCCCTCTGTCTATGTTTGAATGGACTAAAAATAGATTTCATTATTTAAAATAATATTAAATTTTTATATTAATATTTAAAATTATATTTAAATAAAAATAATTTTTTTTATTTAAATAATAATTCAAATCGAATTGACCCAATAATGAAAGCTCTTGCCTAGACTTGACCTAATACGAGCCAAATTAAGCGAGCTTAGGAAGTCTACCATTAACCAATCAATACAGCAAACAGCGCCATTTCACAAGAAAACGTCAATGATGAAATAACAACATACCACCAAAATAACACGGCTGGAGAAAGATTTACCTTTCTTTTTTTTTTTTTGGTTCTTTTTTGTACATAGAGAGAGGAACAAAGAGATCAAAGAAGATGAAAATTCTGAAATGCTACTGGGAAAAAAAAAAAAAGAAAAGAAAATGCTAGAACTAAAAAAAAACAAAAGGGTTTTTTTTTTTTTTTTAATATCTGACACAGATAAAATCCTATTAATCAAACGGGATTCCTTCAACAGAGTTTGAAAAAGAAAAGGATAAAAAAGATGAAGCCAAGGAGAATTAATTGGAGAAGATTTTTGGGGCATTCTCCAATTTGTTCTTAACTTAAACAGGATCAACAAGCATTACAAACCATATAATTGCATGCTACAAATGCAATTAGATCAAGGATATGTCTGTATGATCTTGGAGAATTAGAAGTAGGTACCCTCGGGTGGCTGGACCAGCTTTCGGTTATGCGGGGTTGCCATCTCCTTTTTCAGCTGTGTCAGAATATCCTCCATCGTGTACTCCCTCTGCCAATTAGCAAGAAGTCCAAACTTCTTCGATTCCACCTGTTGCCATTAGATATACCATCAAATTCTAGTCACAATGTTTTCTCTCATCGTAGTATATAAATACAAAAAATTACAGTTGCTTGAATCAGAATGCCCTGGATAGTTGAATTACTTTCAAAATTACGAGTACTCCGGTTTGATGTCAATGTAGAAATAGGGGTATGGGGCAATTTACACAATAGAACATAACGGATTTCACCATTCTCACACAGGGAATAGTTAAAATAACCAATCAATGAAAAGCAATATGAAATGAAATAAACTGATCATTGCATAACAAATGAATGTAACATTACTAGTATACCACTCCAGTTTCATGGTTAACACAAGTCATGTTGATCCTTGAATGAAAACGGACACTTGGTGGCTTCTCTGGATAATCTTTATCACAAAACAGCTTCAGCTGATAGATTCGACCTTCATGTACAGTCTGAGAACAGGAAAAAATAAATAAATGCAAAGAAAGAAACAGAAAAACATGTACAAAATGACAGTTCCCAAAAAGCCCCCCACAAAACCCATTGTTCAACTTCAAACCAAAGAAAGTAGGGTAATCCCAGAAGACAAGCACCAGGATAACAAAATGTCAATTACTTGTGAAAGGAATTATGAGCAACAGTAAGAAAGTAGGGTAATTCCAAGTATATCAGCCAGATCTTTTAGCCCTCAGCTTAATAACCAAAAAAATAACTGAGAACAAGCTTTTAGATCTCTGTTTCCAACAAAAGTTTGTGTTTAATACTCAGAGCTTCAGAAGATTCACATGTGGTTGTCCACACAAACACGAAGTTTCATCTAAAGGAACAACATCAAAATATATCAAGCTTCACTGAAAAATAAGCAATTACATTATGAGGACCAATAATGGTGCCAGTCCAAGAGCGCATGTAAATATCATCTCCATCATCCATGCCATAGCTGACAGTACCATCTCCAATACCTTTCTCTCCACGTTCAAGCTCCTCCAGCAATCTGAAGTTCCGAGGCACTGTAAAAAGAATTTATAATGCGGAATAAGACACAAGGTCTGTTGTACTAATAACACAAGAAGCCCTAGCATTGGGCTTAATGGCAAGGAATTTCAGTCTCCAAAGTAGATTTCTGAAGGGCAATTAATCTTGTGCCAGGAGACCTCTTCCATTTCAATCATGTAAGCATGGTTACTGTAAGTTAATTACTTGTCTCACTTAGATTCAAGGATCATGGATGAGACAGTTCCCAGAGCTTCTTGTATATCAGATTATATCAGCAAGGCCTAGAGATTCACTGGTAATGACACTTAATGATAAACATATTCTTAGAACCATAAAATCAAACAAAAAAATAGCACAAAATTCATGCCTTTTCAACCTACATTAATCTCCACTTGTTAATTGCTTGAAGCCATTAATGAGTATTTAGAAAACATCCTAGTCCCCGATTATTACAATCTCCTCCAGCTGAAAGTTCACACTTAAACCACTAGAGGTTTGATGGTCCAGGTAGAAAAGAAATGAGATCGATAATGACAAGAATGACTTGTCTCTAATTTACTACTCTCTTAAGGGACTCTGAAAAACCGTAGGCACCACCAAAACAAGTGATTAGCTATGGAAAGCTATCAATAAACAGATAAGTTGGTTTAGTCCTCGAATATGGCAACCATTCAAATAAGGAACTCGAAACAATCCTAAAGCAGCAGCTTCTTTATACACCAAAAGAACTTCGTAATCATCAACGACTGTCTATTGTAGTTTCAAGAGAAAAAAAGTTGCAGGTACACAAAAAATTAAGCATTTCCATAATCATTGATTCAAGATTTTACTTGCAAAACATATTCAAACAACTATTAGAACATAAACCATCAAATATTCATATAAAAATTTTCAGATAGCATTATTCATGAGAGTTTTGAACTTGTTAAATATAAGGCTTGCATTAAAAAAAGATATAATTTTAATAATAATAATTAATAAACCATAACATAATTATCAGAATGAAACTAAACATACTTTTAATTGCTTAATAGATACTCCTGCTAAGCAAAAAAAAAAAAAATTCACACTTTACATCGAATACAACAGCAATGAAACCAATCCGAAAAGTAATCTAAAATTAACAGCAACCCCAAAACTTTAAACAAATAATAAACATATAAAACAATAGAAAAATATAGGGAACCCCTTCAATTTCTTATCTTAATCCATATAAATTCACCAAACCCATATATAGTAACCGATTATATGTGCAAGAAACGATAAGACAACAAAATCAATGAAACCCATGAATGGAATCTAAGATAGATTAATAGAAACGCAAGATCGAGTCGACAAACAAAAGGGGACATTAAAAAAATTAAAGAGAAGAAAGGTGAAGGGGATCGAAGGGCTAACCCACGACACTCGATCCTCCTGAGCCAAGCGTCATGGGTGATTCACTGGAGGTTTCGTTCAATGATTTTGAAGAGATCTGATCGATAAGTGAGGGAAAGAGAAAAGATATTTGAGATAGAGAAGTCAGAAGCAGAGAATCTGATGAGAGAAAGGCGATGAAAAAGCAAAGGTAGGGAATGTGAAGAATAATTTAAAAGAGGGGACATTTTATTTTTTATTTTTCTATTAATATGATAAAAATAAAATAAATTTTGATACGCTAAATGCATGATCTTTAATCAATGCTTAAATTGCTTTTTGCAAGGTGAAATTATTATTAGTTGCCAAGCTCACTTGAATCTTGACATAGAAAAGTTTTGAGAGATTGGGTTTTTAAATTGTTTTAAGAAGATAAATGTTGATTTTATTATTATAATGACAATATATATATATATATATTTGTGAAGTTATATTCTACTTTGTTTGTTGGAAACATGTGTAAGGTAGTGAAATATGTTGGTGGTAGATATCCACAAGTTAATTTGTATGTTGTTGGGTGGAATAAGATAGCAACATAAATGTCTTGTATATGTTTTTCCTTTAATTTTTATGATGAAACTTTTCGCTTTAGATTGTTACATCTGATATTTTGGTAGAAACATGTTTATTTGTTATGAAAAACTTTAGTTTTTTCTTTTCCCTTTTGCAAAGTTGTTGTTGTCAGTTTTTGTGATTTTTTTCCATTATTCACTAATTGCATTCAATTCTTCTGATTTTATATAATTATGTTTTATTAAGGCAGCTGCAGTAATTTGCGACTACGTAGTTTATTCATTTTTATGCATTTACTTTCATTGCAAATTTATTCTTTGACAATACAATTTCTACATGGACGTGAGAAAAGAGAAAAAGGTCTTTGGTAATTTTTGATTGAACATTGAAAATAGAATTCATTTGGAAATTATAACCATCTAACTTAAGTAAAAGTCAGTAGTGATAGATTACAATTAGTTTACTCCTATGTTCGGTATGTAGAAGTTGGCACTAACATATACCTTGTATAGTTATTTTTAACATTATTTTGCCACTAACCTACTCTAAGTTTATTAATTTAGAATAGAGAATTTTTGTAATTTTTTTAGGTTTAATTCTGCCTTTTTTTCTTTATTTTTTCATAACTATGAGTTATGTAGCACATCGATGGCTTAAGTTGGAGGAAGACATGAGGTGGGTGAGTTGTGCAAATTAAACTTGAGTTCTATCCACGAGCCTTAAAGATAAGCAAGATCTTGCTTCCAGTAATGTTTTTGAGAAGAGATCTTTAGCTAGTTTGGTAGCGTTCTTTTATAATGTAGAATTGAGTTAGAAATATCATTACCGCAATATACAAATGACCCATGGTGGCCGCGATGGTCGTGGTAGGACTTCTGTCTTTCCTACTAATGTTTCTGACAAGCTAGTCAGCAACTAGGAACTCCATTTTTTTTTTACTTCTTGATTCACCTTAATCTTTTTTTCATAATTTAATTTTTTTTTTGTTCATAAGCAAACTTTTTTTAAATTTTAAATTTTAATTCTTTTGATGCTTTGTTTATTTTTATTCAACGGGCTTTCAGTGTTAATTGCAGTCCAATATTAGGAAATGGTTTATGAAAGAGCCTGATGAAGGGAAAGGCAATGGTAGTGCCTCAAAGCCAAAAAGAAAAAATGTAGCACAAACCAATACAAATTTCGTAAGAATATATTTTTTTGTCTTATGTGTTTGTTTATTTCTTCTAGTATAAAATTTCAACATGTTTTTTTTCTAGACTTTTTTCTATAATGTTGAGTTTTGAATGAATTCCATACATTCTTATATGAAGATTCTATTTAGGCTGTTTCATAATTTTTGAAAGAATTACTATGACTTAATCTATGCATAATGGTGTTATACTAGAATACTGGAATACTATCTAATGCCATATTGTAAGTTTCTAATATAAGTTATTGACTAAGGTAACTGATAATGATTTTATGTTTTCAAAGCCTGTGAGGGTGTTGGTGTTGTGGCATTTGCACACAAGCTGGTAAGGTCTACAGATCCTCTTTAGGTTGAACTTGGCATTATAAAAGGAAATCTTATTGCTCAAATAGGAAGGTTAGCCTATGTTACCTTGATCCAAACCCTTTAATTTCTTGACTTTGATTTGCTTTGCCAATTGACATTCTGATAATGATTATGTGGGCAGGAATACAGTGCATGGTAGTCATAGCTTTGAGAATGGTAATCATGAAACAAGTGGAGTTTTTAGGTTGCTTTACTAGTAAACAAGCATAATGTCCCGAATAGTTTCCTTGCAAATGCTTTTATATGTTTTCTCAATTCAAATTCAAATAGACATAAATTGTTACAACTTCTGCGCCTGGCCTACAAAAAATTTATGCCATGTTTTTATACATTGAGCACTAACTAATATATGGTTAATAATCAAAATTAGTGTTCATGCATTTAGTCGTTGATATTTCCGAGAGCCAATAAAAGAAAATTTCACTTTAACTGGGCTCTCAACAAAAGTAGATCACTTGAGATCTTTTTTTATTGTTCCCCTTTGTCTGTTTTAAAGATTTTGATGCTCTTTGCACTCTTCGATCTCTTTATTCTCTGTCTTAATTTATCCTTTCATTGTTTTCATTTTTTATATATTTTGTTTTAAATTTCAATATAAATTTGTTATGTTAATTGGATTCTATTGTGACCTTTATATTGCGAAGATGGATGGATTTTCAGATGCAAAAAATTCAGTAGTTTAAATTATGCATTTTGTTTTCATTAATGTTTAATTCTTTATGTTGCAACTTTGTCTTCTTTTTATATGTATTTTGTTATCAATTTTAACATATTCATGGTCATAATTCATCAATATCTTTGGATCTGGATTGTAAGAAACTAGTTTCCTCATGCTTCGTTAAAGCTAAAACTATCAATTTTTTAGCAAAAACATCTATTTGTCATGTTGTTGGTGCTGGAAAACGTATAAAACCAAACTCTCTTTTCGCTTTTCTTTATTTGTTTGATAGTTAAAAAGATACATGGCATGAGTCCATTTTTGGAATTTGAATCGTTTCTTTTTGTTAGCTAAAATTTGAAAGTGATTTAAAATTTGTATTTGTATTTGTTTTAAATGCTTTAAATATGCAATCAAACATATGGGTCATATTTTCTTTGTTTGTTGCTTTAAGGCATGCTCCTCGATGGACACAGACTAGCTGTGAAGAGGCATGGTACTTTTACATCTCCTTTTATCTTAATTGCATATTTGCATTTATGGAGTTTTTTTTTTATATTATCTTATTTTCTTACATGATTTATTTTTTCTTTTTTAATTTCATTTGTTGTTGTTTGTCACATTTTATTTTATTAAGACAACAAACAAGTTTAAGATCTTGTTGTTCATTTATGTTTTATGAAAGTTTCCAAACAATTTAGAAATTGATTTTACTTTCTTTTTTCTGTAGCCCACCAATTTTTGATGTAGTCATGGTTTATCATTTATCAAGACCATATCGCTGTTCAGTGAAACTATTTTGTGCAATCTCAATTTTTTTTTGCAAATTGTAATTATTTTATCATTTGTTTGAGATGATATATTGTTTGCTTTATTACAGCTATTTGCAACAAAGAGGGCAAGGTATTTATCACAATGGAATTGTTTGGATAGGCTTTAAAAGTAAAGCATCATAAGATCATGCATATTTTTTTCCAAATGCTAATTTTTTTTCTTTATGTATGATTTATATTATATTCTAATCGATGTTTTAAATTGTCATTAGTGTTATGCTTTAAGTAATCAAAATTGAATTTTTATATATATTAATACTATTTTCAAAGATAATTTCAATTTGATATTTGTGTTTGGTCTATTACTTCAATTTTTTACTGTTAATATATTTGATTATGATAGATATGTTGCTTATATATATACCCTTGCATGTTATATAGAATTGAAATTTTTATATATTTTACACTACGATATCTATTCATCATCTGTTACTTAAATATTAGTTAGATTTATTCCTAATAGTATTATTGTTTTTCTTTGAAACTTTATAACATAATTGCGTCTTTATTAACTATAAGTCCTTTCATGTAAATAGCATGT
>JBBYHK010000005.1:11995259-12009006 GCA_038382065.1 Adansonia grandidieri
ATTTTTTAAAGTGATTAATTTAACAAATTAAACTAAGATTTAAATTATTTTATCAACTTTACGCTTTAAGTATGACGAGTTTTCGTAAAAACAATCCTCCATTAATACTTTCTTTAAGGTTGTCTACAAGCTTGTTTTCCATTTATTTCCATTTTTTTATGTTAATTGTTAAGATAATTTTCTTTAAGGTCAACTACAAAACTTTGTTGCCTTGGAAACATTCAAGCATATTTCAATTAAAGAGGTCCTGAGGCCGATATTTTCAGTAGTTAGATTGTTGCAAATTTAACTCAACTTTCAGGCTTCAGCCAAAGCCAAGACTACTCTCATATCCAAGATAACTAGTATTAGGTATATAATTTTTATTTTGATATTAGCATATATTGATTTTAATATATATTTACATACCGTTTCGAAGTTATCAATATTTTTTAAATACTTGTTTCATATTTATAGCACATTTTTAAATTTTTTAACAAGATATATATTATATAAATATATAAATATACCTCTATTATATATAAATATATATCTATATGTAAATATAAATTTTAAAATTATAAATATTTAATATTTGAAATTTTTAAATATCAAATAAATAAAAATAAAAATATCTTAAAATACAGTAAATTGGCATTGATTAAGTTCAATGGAATAATTTAATGAATATAACTAGAATATTAATCCTGCTTCGCCCGGGATATTTTAGTATTATATATAAAAAAAATAATTATAAAAAATATAATAATAGTATTAATAATTTATTTTTAATTATTTTATAATATTTTTTTATGATTTTTTATTTGTATGTTATTGTAGGAGTAAATTTTTTATAAGTAATTTTTTTAAAAAAATATATCTATTTTTTTATATTTTAATATATTATAATATAAATTTAATGATATAATAAAAATAGATAAATATGTCAAAATTTACAAAAAAATTAAATTTTTATTGTGTCAAAACTTATATAAATAGATTAGAAGAGAAAAACTCTTCACTAACGAAATATTTTCTGGCAGATTGATTCTGTAGCGTCGCTGAGAAATTTGACAATTGAAACTTTCGAAGTGTTTTTACCATCCAGTCGTTGGTCGTTCTTAAGAAAGATATTTTAATCGGTGATTAAAAAATTAGATTAGACTGATTGGTTAAACTAAAAATCGATTAGTGATTCGATTTAATATATGTATAAAATTAAAAAATTAATTGAATCAGTATAAAACCGATTTCATTGGTAAACAACAAATCAAACCAATAAAAAACTAGGTTTACATAATTTATTTTTTAAATTTTAATAAATAATAAGATATGAACATCTATCATTTTGATTTTTCTTTTTAAACATTGATTTTAACGCCGCCATGCCACAGCACCACAGAACATTCTGCAGCATACATTGCTGTTAGCTGCTTGGCAGAGATCCACGTTATAGTTGGCAGCTGCCTGCTTTAATCTTTTGATTTAGTATATAAAATAGTAAGACTAATAGATATAATAAGGTTTTTATTTAAACGATAAAATACTTTAATTCGAATCCAATTCAAACTAAATAAGAAAATTTTGCCTACCACAACTAGACCTAACCTTAAGGCGAAATGCATGTTAGATACTTTACGGGAAGATATAATTTATTCATTGGATACTTGACTTAAACCAACTTTCCTACACTTTAATACGTTTTAAACTACCAAGGGTAATTACACTGCTTTGAAAAGCAGAAGTGCAAAAAGAAAAACCCGAAACTTAATTAAGTTCATAAAATTATCCTTAACAAATAATATTTAACAATTTTAAAATTCGAATTTTAATATTTATAACTCTTTCCTGAATTTCCCAAATCCGGTTATCAAAGAAAATAGCATAAAACGACCCCAAAATCCTTAGGAATATGATATAAATCAATTTAGGCTGTTATGTTTACATTAAATTATGTGAGTTCATAGGGATTAATACATGAAACACTACAATTATAACACCCAGCTTCCGGAAAGCCAAACCAACAATGCCATAACTATCAAAACCACTAAAAAAAACAAAGCCAGGCTGAAAGCAAAAACAAAAAAAAAAACTGTCTTCATAATATACAAACCCGGTCTAAATTTCTACGCTTCATCTGACTCGAAACTCGAAAATTACAACAGAAATTTAGGTTATCTATATCAGTAGTTCATAGCATATCATCTCTTCCCAATCAGCTCTTACTTACCGACTTCCATCGGCATCCTTTCTCCCGAAAAAAATTGGAAAACTATCAAAGGTAATACGGGGTTGCGACCATAGCAATCGTAGTTACATACCAGCCTCACTTCAAGTGTATATGATCGTAATAATTGTACCTTACGGGAGGATTATCCCCCCACGGAGGTAATGAATTCATTTCCGAGTTCAAGAAACCACAAAAGTGCTACATACGCACTAAAAATTTTAGATGTTAGCTCCGCTTGCCTGAATTTGTAGTCTGGTTCAACGGACTCCCATTCTCTTCTGAAGTAGCGAGATTCAGCATAGGTAATGGAACCTGATTAAATCCATTAGATTTGAGTGATCCAGGGGTGGTGTCTGGTTCGGAGGCTTTGATAGTTGGCTCGTCGGGAAGACCTTGTTTTTTTAGTGTTTCCATATACCGTAAAGATGGGACATCACCCTTACAGTACCTGCGCCACATGTTCCGATATGTAGCCTCCAAATCGCTGACAAAGTTCTGTCCATCACAGACAGGTGATTTAGACATAAGGTCTCTAAGACTCATTCTCAGGTTCTGGAGAGCAGTGGCATCCGAGGCCAGTTGTAGTGCCAACTGGACATATTCATCTTCATTTTTGGCTATCAGATGTCGTAACCCTACATTACAAGTACCCGAAATGCTACATCATTTAGCCCATGGTACGAAAATCACGAAAGAATAAAATAAAAGCCTCGTCAAAAACATTAAAAGAACAGGTCCTGCCTGGAACGTTTAAATAATTCAAATGCCACGTACATCAAAGTGAAAAACCAGCACGAAAAATAACAAAAAGATTAAAGGTCATTAAGAGAAGCCGGACAAAAACCACATAAAGGGATAGTAGATATTAACAAGAGAAAAACGAAGCTCCTTACCAACTTTGGTGAGAAGACTAACACCAACATTGTGAGCATGTACCGAACCAGCCATGGTAACACATGGCACTCCCATGTATAGAGATTCACATGTCGTCGTTGTTCCAGCATATGGAAAAGTGTCCAAACTACATAAAGATATGTAACAAATGCTAAAACGTCTAAAAAGGATGTAACGCAAAAACACTTAGACCAACAAAAAAATGAATTTATTTCACAAGTAAAATACTCGGTAAACTCAACCGAAAGAGAGGTCACACTTAACACTTGGTAAACACTAGCAAGTGAATCGTAATAACTGATGGGTCAACATCTAGAGTACACTCTGAGCTTGAACTTTTAAAAGAATAGAGAAGCATTCACATCTTTGTATATGCAGATCTTCACTCAAAGGCCAAGACCAAAAACCATTTTTCCTTGGGATAAGTGCTTGTTTTTATCTGATGCAAGTTTTCAAAAAACTTCTCAAGTTTTAGCAAAAGCTGCTCTCAGCGGTAGTATCGATTGGTTGAAAGGCCTGAAAATCTTACCAGTATTGATTGTACTGGCCCGCAAATTCCAGATTTTGACCCCGTATTTTCAGTTCCCTTATGCCCCATGTGCTGATCATCATCAGCCAATTTTGACTGTACAGGGATATATTTCAGGTGTAACAGACAAAATCGAGTGTTTTGCTTGGTATAGAATGAAGCTTCCCAACAAATTAAGAAAACCTTAAATGGCTAAAGCAAAAAGCATGAAAATTGAAGTAGAGAGCTTTACGACAAGTAGCTTTCATGATTTGAAACTAGGGAAGAGACAGATCAGGATGATATGGAGAAAAGTAAAATCTGAGAACAGCCAAAGAAATAAAAAAAAGTGAAGAAAATAGATGGTAACACCGGGAATAGTGAAGCCGCAACAGACGAGAGACAAAGATAGGAAAAAAAAAAAAAATTTTAAAAGGGAAAACTTAGCATGACAAATAACCTATGCAGAGTGTCGGATACGGGTATGTATCCAACATATGTCCATATCTTTACGTGTTTTCCCATGTATTTGGAGGATCCTTAGAAGGTCATATCCCCATACGCATATCTTGACATGCGTCGAACACAGGTATCAAACATGGGCAAAGAAAAATGAAGAGTCGGAGTAATATAACAAAAAACACAAAGAACGCAATTAAATTTTACCTGATGTCCATAAGAGAATAAGCTTGCATATGATCATGGTTAAGAAGAATTAGAGGGAGAAGATCAATGCGGACTGATTCTAAACCCAGCTGCTCCAGTGTCGAAAGAAATTTCTGCCTAACACTGTCGCAACAAAATGGCTTGCATTTTACCACAAGACGGGAGTTTGGAACAGCACATAGTATCCTTGCCCAAACTTGCAATACCTTGGGTGTTATCTGACAAAGGGTCCCGATAATAGGTTAAAAACTAATGCTATAACTAATTAGAATCAAACTGTTTAATTACAGTTACTGAACGGTACCTTTGCTAGATTATTAAAGCTACCAAACGTAATGAACCCATTGGAAAGAGCAGGAGTTGGTGAAACAGGTCCAGCCTCCGGGGAAGGCATATAACAAAGGAAGCATTCCGGCAGTCGAACTAACTCTTCAACGTGCCTACCATTGGATCAAATTATTGTCCAAGTAGAATCATTTTGCATATCTCATCTAACACAATAATTCTAATAGAAAATGTGCTCAGCTAAAGTAAAAACAGGACCTACTTCTGCTTTGTATCAGGAGGATCTGCCAACGAATCAGTGATTCGGTAATCAATGGTAGCCAAACCGGTTGTATTGGGATAACCGATCCAAGTTACCTACAGTAAAAACATTAAAGCAATCAGAGAAATCTAAAAAATGGCCTACTACAAAAGCAAAAGCAAAATCACAATGCATAAACCCTATGCTGCCCTGAGTCTTCATTTTTCTTGAAGTACCCTTGTTTGATGCAAATCAGTTGCTAGGTATGTGGCTATGACCCTCCAAGATCCCTCCAAATACATGGAAAATTTTAAAAAGAAGTTAATATACTCATGTAGGACACATACTTGTATCTGACACTTATACCTGAATCCGAATAACATAGGATAAACCAGACACACAAAAATCAACTCAACTCCAAAAGACTTATTCTATATGAAAATTATCTTAGTACTATTGAGGCAAGAAGAATTTAAAACAGGAAATGATTAATAAAAAACAAATATATATATATATATATGATACCCTAAGCATACCTGAACAGGTGCCGGTCGACATGCCATTGTTCCCAATTTGTTGTTGGCTGTATGACCAGTAAGCTCTACCAAGATGTCGATTTTATCTTCTCTAACCATGCTTGCAACCTTCTTTTCATCAATACCATATATATCTCTCCATATCCCACCCTTTTTCATGACTTTTTCCCTAAATCTATTAGTTTTTCCATCCGCCTGCATAATAATAAGAATGTGAGTCCAGAAAGAAAGACATATCCGTAATATAAACAAAGATGATGCAACCTTAACTAAGTTGTTTTTTAATAGCAATAGAAGTCATAGTTCCAGATTTTTTAGTAACTTAATCACGTATTACACTTATTTTGGGACATGTAACCGGATAATGAATGCACAATTATGTTTTGAACAAATTCTTCATATGATAATTATTGATGAGGACAACATAATGACAATAACAGAACTGCTTAGAGGATCACGATTTTTTTAAGACAATCACAAAGTCGATCAAGAAAATAATTCTAACGCGGGGTTTTGCACAGCTGAACTGGTATTGGGCATAATCATAGAGATTACTTTCAATGGGTGGTGAGAAATAGGGGTAAATTAAGGGATATGTAACAATCGTAATGCATGCTCAATGCCACAGATCATATTGAAATATCATTTAAATTCATCTGACCTCCGTAGGAGAAGATAAGGAAAAGCCGGACTTATTCAACTAAACATGTTCAAGGAATCACTGAGCAACTGACATAAATATATCCCAAGATTTAGTACCTTCACAACCGCCGAATAAACAACCACCTGATAGTTCCCACAGTCATGATAGGCAAGAGGGGCTTCAATGAAATAAGACACGGAATGAGTGAAATAATCAGGAGAAATATATCCGATCACAAGAGGTCGTTCTGGATCTTTCGGGTTGTCCCATGAGGTGTATTGTGAATATAACCTCATAAATCGCCTTCCCCAGTCCCTGTTTTTGAGAAATCCAATTTAGAAAGCCCTAAGAAGCTAAGTTTAACATTATTCAAAGATAGTCTAAATTTCACCCAGTTGTAAGAAGATGCCAATACTTGTATGCATATATAAATAGTCAAATATTCAGCTAAGAAATGCATAAATTGTCAAACAGGACATAGAATCAAAACAGGTTACAGGGTGGAAGTTAAAAGGGGTTATCTAAATCTTTTCTTTTGGCATCTGTTTAGAGCGCACCTATGTTACTCGGACTCAGGTGTGAGTGTTGGATACAGGTACGCGTCCAACATGGGTATATTAAATTTTTTCTAAGTTTTTCCATGTACTTGGAGGGTCTTGGAAGGTCACATCCCCATACCATGTCCAAAAATGTGTCAGACACGGGTAATTCAAGAAAAATGAAGAGCCGGAGCAACAAAGGCGTACACAGCAGGGTAATGATGATATCATCACTACACTTAAAAGCAGACCCTCAAAGTAGCTACTGCTTTCATCATCCATTTCTTTCTAAATTTCTAAAGCAGTTTAGGCCTTTCAAGATACATTTTACTTATCAGGACAAAATTACAAGAAGGAAAATAGAAGGAAGTTGGCATCATGGCTTTAAAGTAAGCATTTGTATGTTGCATGGGAAAGAACTGTGTCAAGATAAAAGGCTTCAACAGTATAGTATGACATCACAAAGCAAAAGTGCACTTCTGAAACAAACAATTATGACAAAGAAGCCATTGCACAAAGCATGATTACAGCAAGGCTGATAGAATAAGATTCAGTAATTAACAGTTTTGCCCTATGAATTAGCCTGTATTTGTATAAAAACCCATGGCTAAATAAGAAAACTAACTAAAAATAATCCAATAATAGCAACAAGAATATTTGTAGTGATGCAGCCAATACAAAGAGAAGCAATTAGTTCAAATGATCGATCCTTGATGCTCGCACAAAGGCCACATTATTATTAATGACAAGCAAATATTAAAATTATACTAATAGAAAATTGACATTAAATGGTGATAAGAATTCAATTAAACCTGTGAGCGTCAAAAAGTTTATCATCTCCTTCATTTACGTAGTTCATTGCCAGCAGCCGATTCTGCCCAAAAAAAAAATGAAATATGATACAAACAAAAGGGATCGATCAAAAAAGGAGAGCAAAAAAAAAACCAATATGAAACCAGCATAGGCATCCAGTAGCTAACATAAACCATCTTCTATCACACACCAACAGCTAGAATATCTAAGATGCACTAAAAAGTGCCATCTATGAATGGTAAATCAGAAAGAGCATTTCCATTTTCAAAGCATGCACACTAAAACTACTTTTTCGGGTTTTCAGTCCATTTATTTTATGGGGGATGTCAAAATAGCCAATTAGTCATGAAAGAATCAAAGATGCTCCAGGGCCACTCAAACCTTAAAGTATCACTTTTAATAACAAGTGTGGGGTGGAGAAAGACTTCAAGGTTAATAGACCTATGTTACTCTAACTCCTCATTTTTACTAGAGTACCTATGTCTGACGCTCATGCCCGAAACAATCGGACAGGGGTATGAAGGTACGATCCTCTAAATATATGGAAAAACTTTTAAAAGATTGAGCATACCCATGTCAAACACATACCCGTATCTAACACTGATCTCCGAGCCTGAGTAACATAGGAATAGACATTTCAATTGACAAGTTACCCTGCACTTCATTTTCTTTTCTCTAGTTCATTGTCTTTTCAATTGAATAAATTTTGTCTCTCGGCAAGCTGTTACCACTTAAACTATAAAACATTCAGGTAATGGTACCTGTCCTGCAT
Organism: Adansonia grandidieri; assembly: GCA_038382065.1. NCBI lineage: Eukaryota > Viridiplantae > Streptophyta > Magnoliopsida > Malvales > Malvaceae > Adansonia > Adansonia grandidieri. Next base: position 12,003,366 of record JBBYHK010000005.1, read on the forward strand.
TACGAGAATCAGGATCTATCTGAAGGCACTGCTCATAAGCAGTAATAGCCATGGATATATTGCCAGCATCTCTGTAAAGAACCCCTGAACAAAAAGGACATTGAGAATAAATTAAAAAATTATACAAGAAAAGAAAAACAAATTATTTCCCAAAAGATTTGCTATAAGATTGCCTATCTGTGGAAGTAAGGAATTGATGGCATGTATCAGGTGCCCCAGCAACAATATAGATTTTGAAACAACTTATGAAGCAAGAGGAAAAAACCTAAATTATTATATGCTTCGGCATATGTGGGACAAGCAATGATAGCTTTCTCGATCATGCTTGCAGCAGCATCCATTTTACCCTGCCAACGGCAAGCACATAATCAATAATTCTTCAAGACATTGTCGAGTCGAATAGTTAGATCTATAATCAACTTCAAACCTGAACTGTATAGACAACACCAAGGTTGTTCAATGACTGAGAGAAGTTCGGTTTAATTGACAGAGCCAACTGCAAGAAAATAATATAACAAATAATGAAGATTGTGGAAGGCAGTAGAAATATAAGGCTTAAAATGTTACACAAGCATCAAGTTACCTGATAACACTCTACAGCTTTATCGAGGTTGTCTCGATCCTTGTATATTACTCCTAAATTGTTGCATGCCTCTGCACAATGGGGGTTGAAGTGGAAAGCCAGTTCATAGTACACAATTGCCTCAACAAACAAAAATCGATAGTTAGATTCTATCTTGCTCCGGCTCTTCATTTTTCTTTAAGTACCCGTGTCCGAAACCAGTGTCGGACACATATCCGGATATGGATATGGGGATATGATCCTTGAAAGACCCTCCAAATGCATTGAAATCCTAGAAAAAAGGTCGAGCATACCCGTGTCTAACACTCACACCCGAGTTTGAGTAACACAGGTTAGATTGCTATATGATGCGACCATTTGCAGAACCTACCTATAAAGTATGTATATATAAAACTTTTACCGTCAATTACATACAGAATTCTGGTCCCCTAAGAGAATTATGAACTTCCAAGCATATACATCTTTAAGCAATTACTTACCATATCAAACTTCAGCATTTCACCATAAGCAACCCCGAGATTATACATAGCGTCTGCATAATGCCAATTATAAGACAAAGCCTTCTTGTAATATGCCACACCCTGGTTAATATCTCCCTCCAACTTAACCTGAACAGACATATCAATGGATGCAAAATCAGGGATAGAAAGACAGAGCATACTTATTAGAAAGAAAGCACAAAGTGACTTCCACAAACAAGTCAATAAGGGTAGCCTATGGTGCAAAAAAGTATATTGATCTAATGCGAGTGTTGGTGTTAGTTAAACAATGAACGGAATATGATAAAAGATTCTGCAAACAATTATATATTGCCAAAACCAATTTTATCGTATCACAGGCAAATAGTACATCCAGATAATTGTGCTTGTCAATCGTAGATACAGATACCGATTACTAGAAGGGCTCTATAGATATATTTGGACATAAAGTCCCTCTGTTTTTCCATTACAAGTTGTCTCCCTGTATAGGACCATTGTTTCAATGCTTCTGATTCTTGGAATATCGAATAAGAAAGAAGTGACCAAAGATAGTGTAATTTCATTTGAAACAACAGAAATACAAAAACAAACATGTCATGGAGAATCCCCATTCTAAGCACGAAGCAATTTGATGGACATCTACATGTATTTGATGCCTTTCTGGCCACAAAGCTAAAAACAAGGTTTTACATTCTATCTAATTAAAAACAGTTACTCTACCACAAGCTATAATCCCCATATGCAAAAAGCTTCTGGCTAGACACCTACGCCACATGTCAAAGATGACCTACAAAAATGTAAACTGCTGAGACAATATTATCAAACTATATTTCTCATGTTAAACACAGATATTCAGCAACCACCACATGTCCAACGTGCAATTGTCCAAGCTATAATGATAAAATTAGTAAAATCAATAGTATTATATAACTTTCATCTAGAAAAAGCAACAGCGCCAACAGAATCATCTAGCCATTTCTGAGAAAAGAGCTAAATTCTTTCTATAAATGTTTGTACACAGGTGGACATAACCACAGTCCTTGAGGGTTGAACAAGCCAATTTTCAACAAAATAAGCATCCTGCAAACTATAGATTAAAGGTCACAAAGTAATGTGATGGAAAACTAGGAAAGGAAATGAAAAAACTAAACAGATGATGCTATTTAAAATAGCAAGGAGAAGAAAGCACCTTTGTTCCCAAATCTGTCAAGGCAATTGCCATATTATTTTTTGCAATCTCAAAGTTAGGGGACACAGCTAGACACCTGATAATACAATAGTCAAGCAAATAGAGCGTCAGTAGAGGTCTCCACTCAAATACACCAACTAAATTTGAGGCCCAACGGGCAAGAAGGTTAAGAAACTAACTGCATACAACCTCTCGTAACAGGCAATGGCAGATTCCAAGTCGCCACGGTTTTTAAAAATGACACCCATGTTGCAATATGCTTCAGCATACATTGGTCTCTCTAGTGCAGCCTTCTCGTAGCAACTAAGGGCCACGTCATATTGCATCATCTCAGAATAGACAACACCAAGGTTATAGTATGCAGGCTGTATAAATGAGGTATAAGGATATAAATATATGTTCAACATAAAAAGGATGACCATATAACAACACAACTTGGGAAAATGGGAGTTGGAAAGTATAAAACTGCACGTACAAAATTTTAATTGCGACAAAGTTTAAAACGAAGGATCAGAGAGAATAGATTACAGCATAGTGTGGATCTATTTTAAGAGCTTCATAGTACTTCTGAATTCCCTCGTGTGTACTGCCAGCAAGCTTTAAGCTGGTTCCCAGATCAGTTAGAACAATGGCTAGGCATTCTGCAGCTGGTTTGTATGATGGGTCTGCTCTCAGAGCTTTCTGATAAGACTGCACAAGTAAACAGGTGTGGACCGTAGACTCAAATTATAAAAAGCAACAAATGAACCAATAATCAATAAGCCAAACAAAATTCATGGTTAAAAACCTCATAAGCATACCTCAGCAGCTTCCACCAAACGACCTTCATCTTTGTACAGTATACCACAGTGAGTGAGAGCACAAGCATTCTGAGGATCCAACTTGATGGCTTCCGCAAAGCTCTCAAAAGCAGGCCTTCCCATGTTCTGCATCTGCAGGCATATCCCTTTTCCGATGTGGGCTTCAACACACCCGCTATCTTTCTCCAACACACTGTTATATAGGGCAAGAGCATCAGCAAACTTGTTCCTGGACCGAAGAATGTTAGCATAAGAAAGAGAATCTTTCCCTTCAAATGCCTTGTGTTCTGGAGTCACATCAGCAGTGGAAATACTAGAACCCAGAGAGGACTGTGGTTCTTTTAAGAAACCGTTTTCCGCAATAAGGTCCCTCTCTCTCTCATTTACATCTTTCTCGGTCCAGGCCATCTAGGTAGAACTATATTCTCACGTTTCTATAAAAATATAATCAAAAACAGCAAAAATTAATCTTACAAAAGATGATATCTTTTAATTTCAAACTTCAAACCAGTTCTCCTATCGTTGTATATGATATATACTCTGAATATGATCAAACAATAATCCATCAAAAACTCCTACACTATACAAGCAAGGTTTATAATAATTCCAAACATGATTAAACGATTAATTATAATAAAATTTTCTGAAAATTACAAGTTATAAGTTAGAGTCTCCTAAATTGATTAATTCAACCACACAATTTTAACGCTAAAGTCAATTGAGTAATGAATAACAAATAAATTTTTAAAATTTTGATCCAGCAACTGATTGCATGTGAACTGTACACCAGCAACACAAGCAACCTAACCAATTCATAGCACTTATTTCACTGCAAGAACAAATGCTAATCAAAATCTAATCAAATAATTGACAAAAATTGAGAAACAAAAGTAAGGTTTTCAAAACTGGCTTAGCAATGAGCCAAACCAAACTAAATCTCAACCAAGAGCTCCTCCAGCTCAAAAAAAAAAATACCCATTAAAGAAAAAAATGACTTTTTGCATCATTTTAATCTCTTCAAGAAAACAGATTGAAACCCTAAACAAAGCAAAATGATCCAAGTATCAACTCCATTTTAGCAAACTGATCAAAACCCATAAAAACTTAAAAACCCTAAAAAGTCCACTTTAAACCCAGAAAAGCTTGAACCTTTAATCAAACAAAATAAAAGATAAAAGATTTTAGGGTTTTTCTAATTAAAAAAAAATTAACTTTACAAACCCAATAAACAAAAAAAATTAGGGATTTAACACTTACTTCTGAAGCAACGAAACTTTGCTTCCCCAAACTAAAACTGCATAGCTAATGCCAAATACTACTCAAAGGTGGGTGTAGGATAAGATTAAAAAAAAAGTGGGTGCAATTTAAGAATTAAGACTGGGTTAGTCCAAGTTTAAGGATTAATAGAAAGGGTAAGTTGTAGACTAAAAACCAAAAAAAAAAGGTTGTTTTTCTTGGTGTAATGAAAAGAAGAAAAAAATGGGAACTTTGAAGATTGGGAAGGGGGGGGGGGCACCCTTTCGTTTCTCAGACAGAGATGTGGGGGATTTTGGTGTTGGGTGTCGAAGGTGTTCGATGTCTCCCAAAGCTGACAGACACAGAGAGAGAGAGAGAGAGAGCCCCGGCTGCTGTCCGGTCGTTAATTACAACATTTTTCATTTTCATTTAATTCTTGTATATACATATTTAAAAAAATCAATTTTTATCAAATATAATTTGTAAAAAAAATTAAATATTTTTTTATAATAACAAGAAATACATATATGAGATGAGTTCATTATTTGAGTAATACTTTAGGGTTTTTTTTTGGCTAATTAATACAATAGGGTTACTTTAGCATTATTATATTTATTATTGTTAAATTGCAGATGACAAAAATTGGCAGCAGTCAACTTTGCAACATGTAATGTACTCCCAATGTTCCTATTTATATTATTTAATTTTTTTTATCACGTAGCCTAATTTTTTATATAAAAATAAATTTATCGTGAAATATAAAAAATTTGTGTCATAAACATAAGAAAAAAATTTAAACTTTAATGTTTTAAGTTCAAGTTTTATTATATATAGGATTTATTTTATTATATTTTAGTTAATTAATTTATTTGATTATCAATGATTTAGGGTTTATTTAGGATAGACTGTGAAATTAGTTATTAAAATATGCATATAAAATAAAATCTATAAAATTAATAAATAATTAAAAATCATCAAATTATAATTTTGGCAAACAACTATTAATTTAATAGATAAATAAAAATAATAATATAGCAAATAATATTTATATGTAATTTTTTATTTTTAATTAAATTTTATTATATAATATATTTATTTGTTTAGTGTATTAATAATAAAATTTATTATATAATAATAATAATAATATAATAGAAAGAAAAAAAAAAGTATCATGGCTTTGGAGGGTCTTTTAACTCCACTGGAGCATAGTTTTTACTCCGGCATAAAGCTTTATATTCAAATTTAATCCGATTTTATAAGTTAAGTTGTTGTTCAAAATATGTTAAAGTATTAAAAATTTTATTTTTATGTTAATAAATAAAAATATTTTTAATTAAATTTAAATAAAAATTAT
>JBBYHK010000005.1:12060787-12080981 GCA_038382065.1 Adansonia grandidieri
CCATGCTTCAGAGATGGTTTTAATCTTTTAATCACTGGTATTATTTTGTATTTGATGTCAATATTAATTCAAAGAACATTTTAGGTTGAAAATATTTGGAAAGAAGATACCTTATTTATTGCCGTTTATTTGACTACTCTTAGTATTAGACTTTGATGATTTTAAATACAAAAAGTAAATATAATACAAATAAATTTAATAAATATAAAAATAATATAATAAAATATGATATAATAATATATTTAAATATGAGTAACATACATATATTATATTTATATTTAAAATTTTAATCTAATCAATGATTAAAGAAAAAAAACAATTTAATCATTGTTTTATTGGCTCCGTTATGATACACTCCAAAATTAAGAAGCCAGGTTACACATTAGTTATCTCTGTAGCCTGTACTTTGGTTAAAACATTCTCTATAGTTTGTACGTGTGTAATGTTTTCTTATGATCATGGATACCGCTGGTATGAGTAAATTTTGCACGAATTTATAATTTTCTTTTCTTTTGTTGGTTTAATGATTGCCTATTTGAGTTACTAATTGATATCTCTCCTTCCTCCCTAACCTTGCGTTCCCATTTCTCATTAACCGTTAGATTTGAAGATTTTATTATTTGCTTTTTTTTTAAAAACTTTTTATAAAACCAACGACAAAAGATAAAATAAGTTTAAAAAAAATAATAAATTGCAAGAAGTAAAATTATCAATCAAACGGTGCCTGACTCAATGTTATCGATATTGTATCGATATCAGTTGTACTGATCAATACGTATCGATTTTGACATATAATGGTATTAACGATATTTAATTTCGTTTCAGTTTTGATTTCGGTCTGTATCGGCCATACCGGTAGGTATTGGTCGAAAATATCTGTAACAATCGGTACATAATATAAGCTTGTAAAAAAAGTTAAACTAATATTGATCTTAAATTTGATGAATAGTATATATAATTACTTATGAATTTAATGAATATTATACATAATTATTCATAAATTTAATGATCATTAAAAAATTTCAGCTTTACTACTTAACTGATATTGATTTAATTGATGAATATTTAATATATAAAATTTATTTAACCTTATTTATTTCATATTTAAAAATATTTTTTATATATATAAATTAAAAATATTCAAACTTCGATAAACTCGAAACGATCAAAATACGCTGATACTGATATGTACAAGTGTCAAAATAAAAATATACAATTACTGATACGATACTGATTACTTTAGTCTAACTCGTACTTAGGTTTTTTGAGATAATTAATGTTCCATCTTTAGTTTCCCATAATATTGATCGTGAAACATGTGTAAAAAAATTATCTTTTTTGAATTTTGATTGTGTCTATCAATGTACCCTAAATAAGTTGACGTGTTAATTGGTCAATCTAAGGTAGCGTTTGCTGCTTTTACATATCAGAATTTTAAAGAAATATGATTGTTAAGAATATAATTATTCAAAAATAATATTATAATGTTTGATATAATGAAAAAGTGTTATTAAAATTTTAAAAAAATTATATTGATATATATTGTTTATATAATACTTTATTAAAAATATGATGATAATTTTTTAAATTATCTTTATTCAATAAAATTATTTTTAATATTTCTTAAAGATATTAATTAAGAATAAATACGTCATTTAATTAGTTTATTTTTAAAATAATTAATTTATTTTAAATAAAAATAACATAATATATTTATCTCAAATTTAATATATGATTAAAATAAGAATAGATTTTAAATATTTCATAGCTATCTGAACTATAGTGTAATTTAATTTAATAGAAATTAAAATAAAGTTAATTAAATTTTTATGATTTTGTAATCAATAAAAATATCGGTTAAGAAAAAAATTAGCTACCAATTTTTAAAAATAAATAGAGGTAATTTTATCCTAAAGTTTTTAAAATTTTCAACTAAATTACAAAATTAATTTTTAATTTTTCTTAATGAAAATTATATTCATATGATCGTATAAAATAATATTTAAAAAATTATATTTAAAAATATATTTTATATCATATCGAAAATGAAAATTTAATTAATGATAATCTAATTTGTAAAAAGGTAAAAACTTTCGCCTTTTTGAAGTGTGCTAGATGTGAAATGACGGCAATTAAGTGAGCGTCGCATAATTTATTTGATTAATTTATGAGCACATGAGTAAATAAAAAAATAATTTATGAGTCTAATTATTTATTAAACTTACAAACTAGGCCCGATTAAAATTGTGGCCCGAACAATGTATTCAACCAGGTTACATTAAATTGAGCCTTGGACTAAGATTGGATTATCTCTGATTCATAATTCTATTTGATGTAAATTTAAACAATTTATGACCCAATTTACGTTCATAACGTATGCGTCGACCAATGCCGTGAACACCGAAGAACATTTAAAGAGGGGAAAAAAAATTCCTCAATTGCTATCCTAGTTAACACCACATCTGAAACAGCTTACCATGAGTTGCTGGCAGTGGCAAACCCATCGCTACCTATCCACAATAAAATTTATGTTATTTAGATTTTAAATTATATATTTAATATAAATATATTTAATTTTTTAAAATATTTTATATATTTAAATGATTATATTTTTTTATTTATATTCAAATATATATTAAATATTAATATATTAAATAAGCTAATATATATATATAAAAGGTAACAGAGATGAACACTCAGGCCAAAAGGACGGAGATTACCTTTGGGTTCATTTAGATAAACGATAAGATTAGTTTTAAGATTGAAATAGTGATGGCAATAAGATTAGTTACTTTAATGATAAGATAGAGTACTATAGCAATGAGAATAAAATCAGTGAGGCAACATGTGTTTGAATTCTATTGTAACAGTGTGAAGTGAGAAAAAAGATAATTATTAAGAATATTTGATTAAAATATGTATATATATAATATATAATTAAATTATTAAAATTATATTTACATTAAAAATAAAGTAATAATTATATTTATATCAAATAATAAAATATATGTTAGAAATAAATATTTATATTTATATATTTATATCAAAACTATTAAATAATATTTATATTTATAAGTAAAATTATATTTATGTTAAATAATAAAAAATATATTTATATTAAATTAAATCATTAAAATTATATTTATATCAAATAATCAAATATATATTAAAAATAAGCATGGAAGGAATTTCCCTCCACAAAGGTGCGGTGGGTTCCAAATGGGGCGCTACCCAATGTGATTCTCGCATCCCCTTTCCATAATTGACTGAGCAATTGGTTGCCTCATTGGCATTTCTCCTTGTCAATTTGAACTTCTCTTTAGACATAAGATTCAACATAATCAGAAATAATTGGACTAAATTTCCTTTGTTTGTAGTAATAGCAGCTCCCTGTTATTTTAGAATAATGGACAATTTGAAAATCCATTTTCAATTTGATGCACTTTATAAGAATTTAATTGTAAGAAACGTAACTTTAATAATTGTTATCAAGAATCATAACTTTACTTCGAGTTCAAGAATATTAATATTACATATAAGTTTTATAATTTATTTCTTTTTTTTTTGAATAATTACGTTGTAATGATACATAGGAGATTAAATTATGGATCTATATTAAAAGATTAATTAAAATTGTATCTTACCGTCGATGAGTCTGTATTCTAATTAATAATTATAGTAGAGTTTAATTACTTTGAACTCTTATGACTAGAGTTTTATCTTGAATATGATTTATCTAAATAATATCACCTTAAATATAATTAAAAAATTATCTTAGTCTACTTAATTATTATGGGCCACATAAAGTCCAACACACCATATTTTAGAGACACAACTAAAGGGTTGTTTAGTAACGACTAACTCAAATTTATTTGGATAGATGGTAAAATTGACTATGGTGATATTAAAAATAATGGTGGTTGTGAGATTAGCTATTCTAGCAATGAGATTAGATATTACGGTAATGAAATTAAAATCAATAGTGAGATATGTATTTGAATTCAAAAGTAATGATGGCGATAAGATGAAAATAAAAAATAACTATTAAAGATATTAGATAAAAATGTGTATGTATAATACATTATTAAAAATTTTTAAAATTATATTTATACTAAATAATAACGTATAAACGTAGATTATATTTATTTTAAATTAAAATTAATTAAAACATATTTATATTAAATAATAAACATATTAAATTATATTTATGTTAAATAAAATTAAAAATTATTAAATTAATATTTATATCAAATAATAAATTGATGAAATAAAAATAAATAATTAAGTAATTAAAAAAAATAATAAAAACAATATAGGGTTTAAAAGGGATTTCCCCTCCACTGGATGTCTAATTAGATAAATAGACTTTTAACCCTTCAATGTGATTGGAAGGGTTAGTGAGGTGAGACTATCTCAGTGGCAGCGATCAACATACCACCCAGTAGTCACTAGTCAATTGGGGGGATTTCCACTCAAAGTAACTTCGGATCTCATCAAACTGAAGATGAGTGGGATCCTAATGGGCCCTCAACCTTTACCTTAAACTTGAATAACAAACTCCATTAATCAACTTTTCTTTTGAATTTCTCATAATAACGGTATAGCAGCAATCCCAGTTGAAGTCTCTATTAAGCTAAATGCCCCAGTTCCCCTTTTCTTTCCACTATACAATAAAATTGAATCTTGAGGGATTTAATGGGCATTTTAAAAAAAAGATCAATTTTTTTTGTCTTATTTAGTTTGTTAGTGAGGGCCAAAATGTTTTTTAGTTGAAATTATTAGAGAGAAGGAGATGAGGAAAAAAGAGAAGAGGAGAAAGGAGACACGAGAAGAGAAATTTGGTTGAGGGGAGGTGAAGCGGTGATCAGCCGGTGGGGTGGCTGGTAGAAAATGGTGGAGGAGAGGTGAGGAAATGGAGGCAATAGAAAGAAACAGAGGAGAGAAAAAGGAAAAGAGAGGAGGTTATTGATAATGGAGAAAAAGAGAAGCAAGAGATCGAATCGAGAAGGCCAGCTACCTTGACATTGTTGGAGGCAGTGCAAATGGTTGACTAAAGAAAAAGAAGCAAAAAAAATGTTGTTTTTAATTTTATTATTGTTGTTCTAATTTTTATGATAAAGAAGAACAAGAAGAAGAAGAAGAAGAGGATATGTAAAATAGCCGCAAGTTTTGTTTTTAATTAATTTTTTAATTTTTAATAATTTATTATTTTCATAATATGAAATAAATATGCATTTGTGAACATAAATTTAAATTTTTATGTTTTTAATTTTTTTTATTATTCTCTTATATGTGTTTTTTAAAAATATAATTTAAAAATAATTATAAAAGTTGATTTATCAATTTACGTTTATCCAATTGAATTTAAAAACATTGAAAGAAATAAAGAGATAATAAAGAAAGAAAAATTTTAAAAATAATGTTAAATCTTTTATTTTTTATTTTCATTCATTAAATTTTGGTTTTAAAAATTATATTTTAAAATAATATAATAAAATTGTTCATTTATATATATATATATATATATATATATATATATATAGATCGCTCATTATCACGCAGGGAAGATGTGGGTAGGCCGGCCTGGGAATAAATTACACGAATTGAAGTAAGCAATTACCCAATCCAGCCTCGAAACCGCCGTTGAGCAGTTAAATCTTTTATTTATTTATTTTTCTTTGGATTTAAAATTCACACTTTTATTGGTTAACCGGTGATCATCACCACCGATTCAATTCCCTATTTCATACTTTTTTAATCATTTGACCAACCCAACACAAATAATAATAATAATAATAATAAGAAGAAGAAGGAAAACTTGTGAGCCTAACATGCGTGTAAGGTTACAGCCCACATTTTTCGTTTTTGTTTTTTCCTTGTACTATTTATGTCCTTGTATAGAGAATAGTATAGACCATATGGTTAATTAATTTATATACATGAACACTAGGAAAACTTTTCATGTCTTAAGGAGTTGATGCTAATAAAAAAGGTAAGCTTTTCTTCAAAGTTGAAGCCAATATTATGTAGTAACAATAAATATTAATTAAAAAAATTTACAAAAATAATAAATAATAATAAGTCACATGATCTAGGTTTGTTTTAAATTAAGCACATGATTATCCGCGTGACAAAAATTTTTTATAGTACTAAGCTAGCATCTAGCTATGTAGGCGCTAGATCAGGTTAGTCATTTCATTTGCGTTGATGGGTCATAGATTTATAGTCCTACCTTACCTAGCTTTGCTTTGTTTTTAAGTGATGAAAATCATCCTTGCCATTTTTTCCATCGTACGAGCACAAAATGGATTTTTTTTCTTTTTTTGAAAAAAAAAAAAAAAAAAAAAAAAGGAAGCGAAGCATGGAAACTGCAATTACATATACAGATTTTTTTTTTGACTTGTTCAAGTAAGGACGAAGATGAAGAGAGAAAAGTACCTGGTGGCCTTCCATTTTGTGCATAAAAAAAAAGAACCAGACAGAACGAACAAGAATACCACCGGCACCCACGATATCAAAGACAACGACACCCCACTTGCTTTCGACCCCTCCTCTAATTAAACATGTATAATACAACGAATTTCACCTAATCACCTAATAATCTAATCACTTTCTTTTTCATCTGGTTAATGCAATTATCTTATCAGATCTGCTCCACCCTTTACACAAGGCTAGCTCCAAATAATTTAGTTTTATATCCCCAGATATTTTCTCATTTTTCAAGCAACGCTGATGATGCTATTGCTATCACCACTTGACATGGCCTGAAAAGTAGACGAGTGAGCTGCCGCTGCTGCCGTTGACTGTTCATCTGCGGATGGCGTTGAGAGTTTCAACGATAGAGGAGGTACAAGGTCATCTTGGGTTTTCTGGTTTAAATTAAGATCAGCCATTTTTGACGATGGAGGAACCGGAGGAATTGGTTTTGGACGGATTAGCTTTGGAGATGTTTCGGGTTTGGGGCTGGGCCCTAATATGAGATTCTCTATAGAGTTATTTTCTCCTGTGACCGGTAAAACTACGGGACTTAAAGTCACTGGAAACGTTGACATAGGAAATCCACTCATCTGCGGCTGTGACTTTGGCAGTACAGGCAGCGGTAACGAAACGTTTTCTTGGCGGACGACTTCATCTTCTTCCAATATGGTTGTATTTATGAACTGCAAATTTCACCCCAAAAAAATAGTTATAATTAGATACTAAAAGACCAGGAAGTATGAAATAAAAAGTGTATATATATATATATATATAGACGTACCGAAGCAGTTGTTATATCAAAAAGACTAGATCTACGACGTCTCCGATTCTGGTTATGTCGCCTGAGAAAGTACTTCTGAGCATGACTTGCCACCTGTGTAGGCGTACGAGTCTTCACAAAGTTTCTCGAAATCCCTCTCCAATCTCCTTTCCCGACTTTCTGCAACCCCAGTAAGAACAATCTATGCTCCTCCTCCGTCCATGGAACGCCTATAATCAAAATTAACAGTAAAAAAGAAAAGAAAAAGAAATGAGCCCAAAGATTTTTCTTCTATGTTGTTTAATTAAAGAAATATTCAGATGAGGAATATTTTGATTTTTTGACAAGAAATGTTTATACCTCTCTTGCGTTCACGGCTTCTTCCAGATGCTTGAACGACATCGTCAGAAGCATAGCCAGCATCAGCGTTAGAATCCTGAGGCTGATCAAACTGAGAAAGATTATTCATACTAACACTTTTTCTGAACGACCCTTCCGTGACTCGAACACCAAATAACATGATGCTGTTTTCTCCTCCTCCTCCGCAGCTGCTTCCGCCGCCAGCAGCAACCTCTCCGCACGTACGAGAGTTGTGGCCATTGTTTCCACACTGAGAGCAGCTACAAGACATCCTTCTTTTTTTCTCTGTAACCCTGATTGATCCTTTCTTTTGGTTTCAAGTGAAATGGAAAAGAAAAATACCATAATAAGAGAAAAACGAGACTGTTTCAGTACTCCATGAAAGGACGGAAACGGAGAGAAGTGGATGCTCTATAATTATAATCCTAAATGAAAAAGGAGAGAAAATGGAATATAGGAAAGAGAAGGGCAACTTGGGATGCTATAGAATGTGGCTTTTTGTTTTGCGCCTGTGCATTTTGGACGTACGGTTATTTTTATAAATATATATAATTAATGTATTAGATTTTTTGAATTTAATAAAATAATGTATTAAATATAAAAAATTAAAATTGATAATTGAATGATCTTTATCTTAATTATCTTAGTTGATATATATAATTATTTATTAGTTGAATCTATTATTTTTATATTAATAATAGAAAATTTTTAAAATTTATAAACGTAATTAAAAATTATTAGATATTTTTAGTGTATATCTAAAACAATAAATAAATAAGACCTATAACATTGAGTCTTATTTGTAAAATAAAAAAAATTCATTTCTAATATATATAATAATAATCAATATTTTAATGTTATTTTACATTTAAAAATTTAATTTTTTATTTAAAATATTTATTTAAATATTTAATTTAATCGATTGACTTTTTATTGTCTAATTATATAAATTTATTTACCTAAGCATAAATATTGATAATCTTTTTAAACTGATAAAAATAGTTATAACTATTGATTATAGTTTTTTAAATTGCTATTATAAATATTTTTATAATTAATAATGTCTATCCAGTTTATAAATAAGACTAAAAATCTTTGATTAAATATATTTATTTAATAATAAATAAAAAAGTGCTAAAACTTACATTAAATTAGTTTATTTTTGTAGTTTTAGTTTTCTATAACTTTTAAATATAAATGAATTTATTTGATAAAAAATAAAAAAGTTAAAATTTTTTTGATTTCATAAATTTTAATTTTATATTAAGAATAAAAATAATAAATTTATATATTTGAATTTTAATAAAAAAATTACATATTAATGTATTTATTAATTTTAATTATTTATAAAATATACAATTACATATTTTTAAAATAAATAAAATAATTAATATTTACGTATGACATACATGATAATAAATATTAATTATACCAAAATAAATAAATAATTTGAAAATCTTTAAATAAAAAATTAACAAAACTTTAAAAATAGAGATAAAAATAATTTAAAAACTTAAATAAAAATTAAATTAACGAAAAAAAGAATAGTGCACATTTGACCTTTTTTTTGTTTTTTTTTTTCTTTTTTTAACTGTCAGAGTAAGACCCAATACTCAAGTAAAATTTGAAAAAATAGTAAATGCAATCCAAATGCACGTTACGATAGATGCAGAAGAAATTCATATGAACCGAACGTGTTCTTCGGGCCTTTCTCCCAACGCTGGACTTGGATGAAATTTTACAATGCTTTGCAAGGATTCATTGAAGGCTACACCTTCGTCCCAACCTAGCCACAGTCAGGTCAAATCGTGATGCAAAAAATTTTAAATTTTAAATTTAAAAATTAATTTGATTCGTTAAGTTTTAATTATTTAGATCTCAATTATTATTTATTTTATTAAAAAATTAATTTTATATTAATAATTATAAATTTTATAATTAAATTAAAATTAAAATATTATTTTAATTTAAAATTATTATTTTAAAAAATTAAATTATTTAAAATAAAAAATTTAAATTTAAATACAAACTTAACTGGATCGACTCGACAAAACTACCTAATCTTTGCCTAGGTTTAGTTGATCCTGTCCTGCTTTCGTCGAAATCTAGTTGATGATCAAGATTTGCAAGAAAAACTGGATTCTTAGACTATGAATCAGGACCGTCCAATGCGCCTAACCCCTTTAAAGATATAAACTGGGCCAAGTGTTTTAGTTACATCAAATCTTAAAAAGCAAATTACCGCGTGTTTAAATTTCAGGCCTTAGTCCAATAATGATGAATTTCTCGATTAATTAAAATAAATATTTAAATTAATAATATACTCGCGCCTCCTTTAAATCGTGCGGGCGTTGGGTCCGACTATTGTATATAATAACATTTGTTTTATATAATTGACAGTAACGTGTGAGAATTAATAGATTATCATATATTATATGTATTTTGAGTATAAATATATGTCATATATTAACCACTTATGAATTTTAAAATTTTCGATAATATTAAAGGAGGTAACTTCTCTATTTTATTATATATCTAATCAATAATTGAATAGATGTTGGAAGTTACATAATTGGAGGGAAATTGTCTACGTATAAATGGAAACTGTTCTGATCAATGATTACATGATAAGAATCATTATTTGGTGAGCCCATTTGGTGGGTTTTTTTTTTTTTAAATGGTAATTCTTTTATAAGATATGAATTGTTTTTTATTCAAGAATGAGTAGTTTTATTAAGAATGCTTTATCAATTATTTCAAAAATTATCAAAAGTTTATAATATTTTTGAATTTATATTCATTATTGATATAAATTATATTGAATATTTTTAATTTTACATATGCTTTAATTCTTAATTTTTTGGTCAAATTTAAGATTTAAGAAAAAGATTTTTTTAATTAAAAGATAATATAATTTACATTATGGGTTATTAAATTTAATATCGACTTTCATTTAAGTCACAAAAATTTAATTTCATTAAATTATAACAATAAACATCTATTGTTAATAAATTAAGTTATTACGTTAACTCTATTGAATAATTCAATGAAAAATATTAACTCAACATGCATATATAATATATATCTTCTAATCATTATCTTGATGAAATATAAAAAAATAAGCTATATATAAATATATACACTTAGTTAATTTTTTTATAAAAATTACTCAATAAATTAGAGTAAATTTATTAAGTTTTTAAGTTTACTATCCTAATTTAAAAAATTAAAAATTTATAATTTCCATAAAATTAATATTAAATTTAAAAGCCTATATATAAATTACCTGAAAAAAAATATGCACTAACGAATTAAGCCAAAATTTTGACGCACTCTTGACCCTAATTTAATCGACCACTTTTAAATGGATAGATTAAAGGAAAGGGGGAACGAAGATAATGAAGAAAAAGATGGTGAACGAAGTTAGCGTTTCTGAACCGTCAAATTGGCATATTCGTTGCTGGTTAGAGAAAGATTTGGTTGTCCTACTCTATTATGTCCTATCCATTCCTTAACTTTATATAATCGCCAATAGTGCTGGATTGTGACTGCTGAGGATCGTAAACCATAATATGGACCCGCCCCACTCATCACCCACATTCTCTTTTTTTTTTTTTCTTTACTTTTCTTTTCTTTTTATCTATTTCTTTCTCTCAGTTTACATTACAGCAGTTCCTTTCCATTCTCTTTACCTTAACCTTAGTACGTGGCTGTGGTGGTGATGGTGGTGGTTAATAGATCATGGATGGATGAACTGATGGAAGGAAGGATCAAGGATGGATGGCTCTTGCTTTCGTTTTTACTTGATTTGATAGGCTCCTTTTTCTTTCCTTTTCCTCTCATCTTTCCGTTGGATCCATAGAGTCATGCACCATGTTGGACCACCAGTGGGCTGATTGTTCCTTTTGAAATGGGTGACGGCAATGTGCGTTTTTGAGTTTAGAATTTGGTTTTACATTGGCGGAAGCAGGTTTTTTTTTTTTTTTTTTTTTTTTAAAGTCCTTGCTTTTGCGCCTGCTTGCAAGTTCATTTCCTACAACTTTTTTGTGGTCCGCCTAACATCGAAGATTTTTATTTTAATGCAACGTGTGTGGGCGCTCATGGGGTCTGCTGTTTTGTCGCGTTGTGTTGTGGGTTTTTGTCATGTCACATCACCCTGAATCCATGGCTACAGTGGATTTGGATGTCCACTTTGGAGCACATAAAATTTGTGTGGCAGCCAACACCCACCCTTCCCGCCGGTTCTCCTCCTCCAATCAGCCTTCAACGTCAAAATTAAGATAAGTTTTTTTTTTTTATTTTTTTTTTTTATATTTTGTTTTGGGTTATATTTTTGGTGCTTTCACATGGAAGCTGCCCACTTTGTTCTAACGAGAAAAAAAAAAAATGAAAAGCTTTCAACCCTTGATTTCCTTTTATTTTCTATTTTTAACCCCTTTTTTAGTGCATATTGCAGCGAGCAAATTGTGGATGGACACTGGACAGGGAGACTCAGTAGAATAGCAATTCAGCCACGCTAAGAAATTCTTCAAAAAGTTATAAGCCTTAAATGCTAATCAAGGAAGACTAGATTTGAATGGTTGATTTCTCTTTGACTGAAGAATTGTAAAGCGAGAAAAAGTTAGAGATTAATATGGAGTTGTGTCTTGGTTCACATGATGATATCGGTCTGATCGGGTCTCAGATGCAACTTAAATGACGCAAACCAATTACCCTTGAAAACGGAGGAAGAGGGCTAAGTGATTGTAATCGAAATAGATTAACAAAGCAAATTGAGGATCTATAATGTGTATTTAATTTCAGACATATCAAATGCATGCAATGAAAGGGGAGAAAAATGGTTTTTTACTTTTAAGTTAGTGCCCAACAGGATCAAAACATTAGGAACAGACCGGCAGTAATTTGTACGTCGGCATATAAATATATATAAATATATATACCTTCGTTTTGGCTCCCTAAATTAATTCTTTAAAGATTGAAGCCAAAGTATTGCACCATGGGTTTATATATTTGACGTATTATTAATAAATAAATTTATATATTATCGGTTAATTATATAATATTATTTTAGTAATAAATAAACATAAAATTTTAAATTTAAAGCTTGATTCATTAGATATATTTAAAAGATAGTATTAAATTTGAAATTTAAATTTTAATATCTTTAAAGATTTTATTATTTTTATATTGTGATCTCTTATAAAAAACATAAAAACTTTAAATTTTCTTAAAAATATATACAACTTTACTTATTAATAAGTAATATAATATAATTTACTGATAATATATAAATTTATATATTGTTAATATATCAAATATAAATCTATATACATATTAGATCTCAATTTTTATGTAAGTTTTACAGTTACCGATTCAAATGCAGGCAAGGCAGATACTTTAATCGTTTATCACCCATTTACCGTAAAAATTAAAAGCTTATATTCATACACAGAGAATGATTAACAAATATAAACACGTCTATATATATATATATATATACTAACACACTATGCTTGGCACTTTCTTGTACGGGGGAAGTGGGAACTCCATGTATAGTACTGTAAATTTAGCAATTTTAAACATAAATGTGAAATAAAAAATAATTTAAAATATAATAAAAATATGATATAATATAAATTACTAATATATTAAAATTTATATAAATATATAATAACTTAACTACAAATATGATGTAAGAAAATATATGAATAAGATATTGATACACTAATTGCTAAATTTATTATTCAAAATAAAAAAGGAACGTAGGAGAAGAATGATTTTAAATTAGGTACTAGATCCAAGCTAATTAAAGAAAAGGGTAGATCGAGCTAAATGGGAGGAAAATATTCGGATGATTCAAATGGCACCTTTTGGAGTATTTTATAAGAACTAACTAGTATGCTAAAAAGTTTTATTACCAACTATAAATAAACTTATATATTTTGATTGTTATACTTTTGCCATTAGAATATGTTAAAATATTTAAGTTTGAAATAAGAAAACAAAAAAGAAAATAAAAAAAGAGGTTTGAGATGTGTGAAATAGGTTTTAATATAAGTCTTACAAGATAATTTTAAAACACTCCAAGTAGAATAGAAAAACAGGGTTCTGTAGAAAGATTCATGAGAACACTAAGGCCCAGTTTTGTCCTTCTTGCTTTAAGCAGGATTATTGCTTTTAGACCTCCATCCCAATTTTATTTATTTTATTCTTTTATTTTTATTTGATCTCCATTTATTTGATTTCATTTTTATTCTGGAAAATTAAAAAGGGAAAAAACCCAGAAAAATCAAAGGAAAAAAAAAAAAAACAGAATCCTACATAAATTGCACTTTATAGAAATTAAATCCAAAAAAGAATGGTAAAAGAACTTCTACAGTCTGATTTGTAAACACGAAATCAAGTTGAAAAGGATTGAGCTTCTTCCATATCGATCCTAACGAACACAACTATCTGAAAGCAAATACGCGATCAGCGTCAGAGAGCAAAATTCAGAAAAATAATCAGTAAACAAAAAGGCAAAACCATCAGTAGAAAATAAAACAAGGTTCTAAAGTGAGTTGATTTTTGGGGTTTCGATTTCTTTTAAGCTTCTCGGGTTTTTGGGAATTCGTAGTAGTGGAAGAAAGAAGGAATATACGTTGGGAAATATTCTTGGTGTTTAGACGGCGGAAACAGGGTTGGCTGATTAAGTTTCTTGAATTTTTTTTTTTTTTTTTTTGGTAAGATATCATATTGGGAGTTAGTAATGCCACTAGATACCAATTTGATGTAGGGGGGAATAAAAGAGATAACAAGTTGAGAAATAATCGCAGTAAGACATAAAAGATAAATTAGATTTTCAAAAAGAAACCACTTTCATTGAATATTAAAATAAAAAATAATACATATTGAGATGATAACTTTAACGAGTATCTATATTAGATATTAAGATTCCTATGCATATTATATTTTTTATTCTAATTAATACATATCTTAAAAAGTATAGTAATTATCCTAAAGTGATAGTTACAGTTCTTAAGAAAATAAAGATCATTCTAAAGTGATAATTACGTATTTGAAAAGGATAAGACTGATCACTAGTGACAATAAAATTCTTATAACATAAAAATTTATCTTAAAACAGTAATTAAAAAAACTGGATTCTTTATCTAATGCTTCTGCATCACAAAGGTCTCTATTTTGTTGTCAGTATGCAGTTGTTATAAAAGATGACTTGATGTAGAGTTCAAATTTTTAGGATGACAAAACAACTGAATACTTTTCTGATATGTAAACTCACCAATAATCATAATAATCGAATATGTAAACTCGGTTTGTCGACTATGAGGAGTCCCCCGCTTTTTCAAGTCATGAATTAATCTCCATAGCAATCGATTTGAATAATATTGCAGGATATAAATTAAAAAGTAGCCTAAACAATAGTTGTGTTAGGATACCGAGCGCATATAACAGGCCAAAGAATATCTAAAGGGGCGAAGATCTTTTCTAGATCCAACGGGTCTCCAAATTCAAGGTTATATTAAGGTTATGACCAAGTTTTTGGGTAGCTTTTAAAATGGTAAGGGTGAAGCTCTTTTCTCCCCTCATCCTCCTCTTCCCATTTTGTTGACCTATATCTATGATGATCATCATCTTCAAATTTTGTTATTATTCTTTATTTTCACATTTTTTTGGTTTGTATTGTCCTTTTTTTTTTTAATGCATATGGAGTGATTTTTGTCTTTAACTTGATACAATTTCATAGTTCATATTGCAATGCTTAGCAGCTTTGGCATTCTATATATTCTTGGAAAGAAAGGTATAAACACTACCAACTTTACATAAATGTGTACTTGCTTATTTCATTTTTATTTAATTATTTATTTGGGAAATTATATTTGGTGAGGACCTACGTCTATCCTTAATTGAATACAAATACTTATAAAATAAAATTAAAATAGTCCCTTTGATTTCCTTCGAATCACTCTTCAATTTTGTAATTGATTTTGGATGAGAGTAGCGGTGCTCTACTCGCATGACAGGTGTGTTCCGACTTGCTTTGTACTTTGTACAGATTTTTTATGTAATTATCACCGGTTCTAATTGTGATATAATTGTAATAAAAATATTACATATATATTCTGAAATAATAATAATTTATATTATATAGATTTTAAATTAATAGTACATTCATATCATATTAGTATTATTTTTCATATTTATTATATTTTAATTATTTTATTCTATTCGTGTAATGTCCAAAATTATCAAATTTAGTTGATATTATTCAAATAGCTACTAATTTTACGTCACGTTATTTTCTTTATTGTATTATATTTTTCTTGTATGTAGATTTTTAGATTTTTGTATGTTCTTTTATTTCAGTTATGTTCATATTATTTATCATATCATATTTTAATTATTTTTTATTTTATGTTTGTATCCTATAATCATATTGTATCTAAGATATTACTAAAGTCTAATTAATACAATTCAATTAACTTTAAATTTTGTATGATGTATATCGTATAATTATTATAATTAGTGTTTGTCTAAGTTAAAGTTGATATATCTTATATTTTTATATCTTACTTTAAAAGTTATCTTTAAGTGAGATATTTTATTTATTTTATCGTAATGCAATTGTTTAAACTCTAAATTTATATTATCTTATTATTGTATTCACTTTGTCATCAATAACATTAAAATCAAAGCAACGAGGGGATTAAATACTAGTACTTATTATTTAAAACGTAGGATTGAAATTTCCAGGTACTTTGAAAAAAAATACAAATGCGGGTAGAAATGAATTTATTAAGTGGTGGGGATTAGAAAAATAAGAAAAATGAAATGAAGCTTTGTATAGCTTTCATTATCACATTTCATTTTATTCGGAGAGCTTGATCCAATGAAATACCAATGAAAATGTGACCCTCAATTTCCAATTTCCATAAAAGGATTTTTTTTCCCAATAAAATGAAAGGACTGGCAGAGCCAACTAACATAGGTATCATCGAATTTAAACATTATTTGCTGCCAGTTTTCATCGTATTGTATTGCCCCTAGAATTAGGGGAATCACTGCTTAATTGGTGCAGGTAAATAAACAATCTCAACCCACTAGCCACGCCACCATCTTCTGATCTTAAAACACAAAATTTCAGAATTTTCTTAAATAACGAACAGGGCCATGGATTGCAGTGACAAAGAAAGACTTCTTTAACCTCATGTTTAGCTGGTCAAGAAAATGTTGGTACACGGGGAATAAAAAACACGAAAAATTGATGAAGGTTTTAAAGCGTGTAGTAATATCACTTTTTTTAAGGTTTTATTCGCTCTCACCATGAATTAGGTATGCAAAAGAGTTACAGGTGTATAAACTTTAAGGATATAATGAGGATCTACGATTGACGACATTATGCATTGATGACATTAATCTACTATGCACTAAACAGTGTATAGCAAAACTATTAAAATTTTATTTATAACTTTCTAGATAATTTTCTACCTATGTCTTTCAAATGAGAAGAGTTTTATTTATAGACAAAGAAATGCTTCTTCATATATACATAACTTTTTTAAATATATATCCATTTAGATAGTCACACCACTTGGTAAATAACCAAGAGGCACTACTATTTATAAGTAAGAGAAACAACTTTTGAAGACATGACCTTTGACATTATTTTGAAAATGTTTCAATATTTTTTTCGCTCTTTTAATTCAACTTTAAAGTTTTTTTTACTTGAAAATTATTATATAATAAATTTTATTTTATATGATAATATATCAATTTTATTTTTATATAATAATTTAATAAATATAAAAATTTTATTATTATAAAATTAATATGAATTAATTTAAAATAAATATAAAATTTTGTTTGATATAATTTTTATTAATTTTTAATTATTTATTGATAAAATTATAATTTGGCATGCATGTAATTTTAATTAATTGTGATTATTTATTTTCATAAATATCAAATAAGTTAAATTCTCATTATATATATACACATTTTAATCTAATATTTTTTATGATAATTTTTTCTTCTAAGTATAATTCAAATCACCGTCGTTGCTGAGTTTAAATTCAAATACATATCTCACTACTGATTTTATCTCACTATTATAATATCTAATTTCATTATTATTGTAATCAAACTTACTGCCATTGCGATTTTTGATCTCACAAAAAGCCAATCTTACTTCTCATCTAAATGGAGTTTTAGTCACCAAGAAAGACCATCAATAGATGAGTCTCTATTTATTTATTGAGTGTAGTAAAAGAACTGCTCTAAGACTTTACTGTGCAGAATTAAAAAATAAAAGATATTTGTTAGGTTATATAACTTATATTAATTTACCATTATATGTTTTATAAGTTAAAAAAAATATATCATCCGATTAAACAATTTTGTAAATATGTACACTTAGCTTATGCCCTCTAATTTTCCATTTTCTCATCTTTCTTTTCTATTTTCCCTTTAACTTTTACTCTTACTAAGCAGCAAGCACAGTAAAAATTCGTTTTCTTTTATACCTTTACCTTCCATATCTTATTGGGACTTGATCATGCATAAACGTAGGTAAGTAATGAAACTTAAAATTTTAACTCAACTTCCATATTATAGGATTAGTATCGATTAAGTTGTGCAACACAAAAGAGCTTGTAAAAACTAACCCTCCAAGAACACCGAGATAGGTTGTAGCAAACCAATAGTTACAAGTGTTTAGCTTTTACATACAGTCCACATAAATAAAAAGTGAAGGGCCTTCTTAAAGGATGACATACAAGTTGATAAAAAATATGCTAATATATGCAGTTGCCTCTATTTGTTTTCTCACAGTTTCAACAATTGAAAACTATGAATGAATCAAGCATAGAGAGGGGCAACCAACTTACATTATATAGGAAAATGCTTGACCATGTCCTATTTCAAGTAGGACTTGTGCCTTAACTATTTTTTGGGCTTTTAATTAATTTAATTTATTCTGTGAAGTTTCAAACTTCTTTACATTAAGTTGGACTTAATTTAAACCGAATTTAATCTTCTTGAGCCACGTTTATTAGTTTTGACCCATTAGATTCATTGTAATCATTAACGAATTCACAATAGATGAGTTAGATCATTTGATTTATTTGCTCCTTAATCAACCTTATATTTGTAGGCCATGGCTTTCATCTAATACCAATTCATGAGTCTTAATTGTTAAAAGGTCAATGAGATTTAACCAACGTACCTATGCTTTTTTGTCAATATAATTATTTTGCGTTCATCACTTAGTGTTTTGGTTTATCCTTGAGTATGGAATAGTATCTACTTAATTAATTTAATCACGTTACGTATTAGAAAGCCAATTAACTCTTTGAATAAGTTTTAGAACTATTCCAAAACGTAATCCCAATCTAGCCAAAGATTTTTAACGTTAATCATTATCAAAGTTAGAGAAATATTCTTGAGATCACTCAAAGTGATTAATCTTATTTTAATTACTTATGCACATTCATATAACTAATTTATACCCAAAGCAACTTGAGTGGAGTATCCATGATTAGAACTAGAAGTAAGATAAAATTAAAGTATAACGTTTATCATAAATGATTATTATCAATCTCAATTCAAAGGATCACTTATACAACATCCACATACAAAGTTGCAAAGACACCAAGAGAAACACCAAATTTCATTCTCATATTGGGTCATTTTCGATGAACTCCTTGTAACAAGCACCAATAGGTTAGTTTAAGTTCACTTAAACATCAACTTATGAGATTGGTTGCTTGCCTCATAAGTAAGAGCATAATCATGAGTCATTCCGAACAAACTATCTCATAATTACAACTTATTGTAATTTCTTACACAACATATTTATACAAAACTTGTAGATAAAGATTGTTTTAATTAATAATACTACTTAATATAACATGTAAAAATTAATTTTGGGCATATATAAATATACCCATCATTCCATTTTTCTATCATAAGAGTTTGAAATAGCAATGGAAAAAGCAAAGATCTTTCTTGTTGTGAAAGGAAAAAAATCTATAAACTTCAAGTGATGACGGCTAGTGGGCTAGTCGTTTCACTAGGTATTCATTCTTTAAATCGAGTGATGCAATATCATACGAAATTTGAGTGTGAAGTGGATAGCTAGAAAATATGTGAAGTCTGTTCCATGCTTCTTGAAATATTCATTCTCAATTCTCATTGAAAAATTAGGATCCGTCTATCTTTTCTCTGTTTGTAGATTGGATTTCTTGAGTAATGTCACCATTTGTTCTAATTTGTCCACATTCCTCAATTTCATATTCTGAGTTGGTTTGAAATTCATTTATAATGTCATAGCCTTGAAGTTTGATCGGTGAGATATCAACTCTAAATTAATGTATAGTTTCATCAAAGGATGGAAACATCAATCACTACAGCAAAGTGGGATTACAGTGTCATTTTATCGCGACATTTTTTTTAAAAAATGCCACTAGATTTTATGTTTAAATAAAAAAACATATTTAGCAGTGTTTGTATTTAAAAACACCGCTAATTAGTTTTAGTGGCATTTTCAATATTAAATGCCGTTAATTGTTGTTTATAATTTCACGATTATTTTTTTTT
>JBBYHK010000005.1:12109837-12124483 GCA_038382065.1 Adansonia grandidieri
TTGTTGCTTCTTTTGTATTTTTCATCCAAATAAATTCTGCAAAATAAAAAAGAAAAATAAATGCTTATGATAATCATGAAAAATAACTAGAAAATATTAAAATAGAAAAATAATTTATATAAAATTAAGCACTTATCACTTGTCATCATAAGTCTTATTTGCTGAACCAGCTAAAGTGCTTGGATGTCACTCAAACGGTCAAATTTGAGTCTTAACTGTCATAGTTTACTTTGACAATTTCTTAGGATCCTGTAAAGTATAATACGATTCATGATTTTACCGTCGATTATTGTTTTCTTAGGTGAAGATAAGATCAACTAGTCCAACAGAATTAAGAGCAATATGTGAAAAAGGTCTTCTTCTTCTAACTATCACAATTCCTGAAATGGAGGTATACTGATTTCCCCTTTCTTCAACCATTAAATCTCTAATGAGGTTTGTTACTTTGACATAGTTAACAGTGAAAAGTTTTCTTGCAGCACATTCTTTGGCCTTTTCTGTTGAAGATGATCATTCCTCGGGCTTATATTGGTGCAGTTGCCACGGTAAGATGCCATCTTAAATGATGTTAAGTCCTCGGACAATTTTCTTTTTCTTGCAGTGGACACTTTTATGTTGTTTTTGCTTTACTACCACCCTCTCTTCCTGTCTCTTGTATTCTATTGTTGTGCATGTTATGCACACCTATTACGTTATAGTTCACTGAATATAATAATTTTTAATAACTGGTTTTCATTTATGCTCAGGTATGCAGATGCATTGCAGAATTATGCAGACATAGATCTTCTTATAACAACAATATGCTCGGTGACCTTAAAGCTCGTGGTGATATTCCAAATCCTGAGGTGATATGCATTAATCATATGATGCCTTATATGTTCACTTTATTCTCTATACGTGAATGTAAATCTCCTCCATCGTACATATGAATGCAGGAACTGTTTGCACGCTTGGTGGTTCTTTTGCACAATCCTTTGGCAAGGGAGCAGCTGGCAACTCAGATTTTGAAAGTAAGAATATATTTCACTTGAATTAGCTTATATCACTTGCTGACATTCACAAGTTAAAGCAACTGTAAAATATGGCATTAATTGTGCTCATGTTCAATTTGGAATATCAGACCATTGGATTGGAAGAATTTTCTACATTAGAATAGGATTATTTTACACTTTTATAAAATTGGGAAGAACCATTTAGTTTCTCTTCTTTAATGCAACCTCCAGTTTCATATCAACTGAAAGCATTGTGCTTTAAGCAGTTTTTCTAGTCAGAACATGAAAAGGATACAGGCATGTAAACCTCAATGCATGGAAATTTACATTTTCTTCTCCGGCTGAAATTAAAAGTGTGACAGTTTCTTTAGTCATCTGATTTGAATTTTTTAGAGGTATAACATGGCTGTAGCAATTGGAATGGATTAGCATTGTTTGATAATTAGTGTTTGTCTTCTTCTTTTTAACTTTTGAACTGTTTACAGGTCCTCTGTTATTTGGCACCTCTGTTTCCAAGGAACATCAACATGTTTTGGCAAGATGAGGTAGCTCCTTATTTATGAGAATTGAATTAGAAGTAAAAGTTTATATTTGAGTTGAAATTTTATTTTTTTTGGAGGTACCTAATTTATAATGGTGAATGAAGTGCTTTTGAGAAATTAATAGGGATATAAATATAGATTTGTAAAAATTATTTCGTACATATTGAGTCATTTATTGTTAAATGTAAACATTTAAATAGGGTGACAATTCCATTTATTTTTTACTGGCTACATTGACGTTAATGTTTTTTTTCTTTCATGAAATATTAGGTTCTAAAAGCCCTAAAATATTTCACCATATTGTTCATCATAATAAAGTTAAAGATTAAAAAAGAGTATAATTATGAGCAAAAAGCTCATTCAGTGGGTATATCAATTGTTGATTGCTTCAATTTCATTCTGTACAGTTCTATCCCTTATATGCTTATTGCCTAAATCATTAGTAGAGTTGCAAAATGATTGTTACCTAACTAAACAAATAATTGGTCATGCATAAAATAAAAGTTAGCCAAAGCAAGCATCCTCTAGTACCTAATTGATTGTTGTCTTTTGTAAGCTCTAGATTCCAAAAATGAAGGCGTATATTAGTGATCCAGAAGATCTGAAGATGGATCCTGCCTATCAAGAGACTTGGGATGACATGATAATCAACGTAAGGTCTTCTAACTATTAAATTATTCTTGTCATTACTCTATTGTTTGGTCACATGGTGGAAAACATGTCCTCTAGAGAAAACGTTATTTTGACACTGGACCTTGCCGAGAGGGGAATACATAATATACTTTTTCTTATGTAAATGATTCAGTATAACAACACCAAAGGAGGGGAAAAACTAGAAATTCCTCCTTATGTGCAAACAGTTCGAAACATCTCATTGTTCTTGTGTTGCAGTTTCTGGCAGAATCTTTGGATGTGATTCACGACACTGATTGGGTGATTTCTCTGGGAAATGCTTTTACAAAGCAATATGCACTTTATACGCCTGATGATGAACATTCAGCACTCCTTCACCGGTATTAATTTTGACTCTTGCTTTCTTGAATTAACAAAAGAAACTAGTATTGCCTCTTTATGTAGATGGCCAGGAAAGGGTTAAAAATCTGGGAAAAGGGGGAAAGGTTCTTGTACTATTTTTTTGTATTAGGTTAATGAGTAGAGGCAGAATGGAGGGAAGGAGAAGAGGGGAATGAAGGCAAAGTAGAAAAGGGGAAAGGATAGGGTACTGTTCTATGGTCTTGGGTATTGCTTAAAAATCAAGAAAGAATAAAAAGGAAGGGATACATTATAAGCCTTTTTTGGTTAGAGGAAGGAAATGATGAATTGTGATACTTTTGCAAGTATGCCAATCTAAGTTAAAACAAAATGTTAAATTATGGATATTTTGTTCCATTTGTAAGACTAAAATTTCTTGACTTTTTAAATTTCATCACATATGACAATAGTATATTCTTTACTCTTCATTTTTTATTTATTACATTTATTTTTTTTATTTTTTTTTAACTTTTGAATGTGGTTGCTTAAGAATGGAAGCTATCCTAACATCTAAGCCTATAGTTATGCATTCAGAGTTACAATTTTCCTTGTTCTAGCAGCTGCAGGAAAAATTTATAGAACTGATGCGATTGTCAGAATTTGTCTGGTATATCGGTCTGTCATACATATGTACGACATATGGACATTACATGTTAGATGCTATTCAAAAAGTTTTTCAAATCATTCTAGCGATTGAGATCAGGTATGAATTGAGACTTAGGCATCTCTTCAGCCCATTTTAGGAATAGTGCAAAGTGAAGGCACCATCCTACTGGAATATGCAGACAGCTTGAGCCAGGGGTTTTTGCATGTGGCTGTGCCTTATTCAGGATTGAAAGTTCCCTTGGTTATTGACTTATTCAGCCCATCTTTTTTATTGGTGAAAACTATTTTGTAAGGCAATTTATTGAATTATAAGTTTTATTAGTAATTTCTTGAAGCATCCAGGAATTTTTCTTTTGAAATTAATGGCATTTGACTGGAAGCAAGTCCAATATTGAATCACTGTACTGATTCAGAGATTTAGATTTCTCTCTCTTACTAACTTGCCAGCAATGACCTTCCAATTAAAATATTGCTAGCATCTGATGATATGGTTCTGAGGTTATTCAATCTTTTATGGACTCCCCAAGATTCACACCCTTAAGCTCAGTGCAAAATTCTGAAGTCTCTGGAACTTATTTTTCTTCTCCTTTTGCAATCTGTGTTGCAGATGCCTGGGTATGCTTCTTCAGAAAGTAAATGACAGGGCTTATGTTTGTGGAAAGATTGACTGGATGTACAAGCAAGCGAATATTGCTATTCCAACCAACAGGCTTGGTTTAGCAAAAGCCATGGGATTGGTAATCTCGAAGCTTTCTTAATATTTTTTCTTTTTATTCTTTTTTTCTTGTTTATCGTTTATAATTTTCATTTTTTAGGCTGCAGCATCCCACTTGGATACCGTGTTGGATAAGCTGAAAGACATTCTAGATAATGTTGGTCAAAGCATATTTCGAAGGTTTGGTGCTTTGAACCACATTCCATTTGCATCACTATGCAAAATGATGGTTGGTTTAAATGTGGATTTTAACAGTTCATGCACTTTGTCTTAAAATTTTGGAGAGAATAAATCCTAAGCTGAATGGCTTTGCTTATTTTATCTTTAACTACAAGATCCTCATCACGTGCTGAAACTGAAAACTTGAAGTAACACTTCCTTAGAACTACTTTTATTTTCAGCCAAGTCATTTTATAAATTGTTTAACTTTGTCAATTTGTATAAGCATGTTATCAACTCCCTTCAATTTAATCATTCTTTTTATTTTTAAGTTTTAAAGTTGTGCATATCCCAAAAACCTTTGATCTGAAGTCTGAGGCTTACCTACTGCAGGTTTTTAGCATTCTTCTCTGAAAGTTACAGAACAGAAGAATCTGATGATGTACATGCTGCTTTGGCTCTGATGTATGGATATGCTGCGAGATATGCTCCATCAATGGTTATTGAGGCTAGAATAGATGCACTTGTTGTAAGGAATCCTTAAAACTCTCTGAATTAATATATGCACATCATTTTTACATGTTTAGCATCCTTTACCACTTTCATATTTAGATAGCTTTCAATATGCATGTTTGAAAACCATTAACACATGGTGGCTGTTGGGTTCATCCCATCATTACATGTTGCTTACTGATACAATTCCATGGCTTATGAATGAACTGTGATTTTCATTGTTTTATACCTATCCACATTATAGCTTGTTGAAGTTGTTTTATGTCTATTAACAATTACAGCAGTTTTCATAGTGATACCTGCACTGCAGTCATTTTACATGCTATGTAAGGTGATTATTAGTTCTCATCCTTGCAGGGGACTAACATGCTTTCACGGCTTCTTCATGTACATCACCCGACAGCAAAGCAGGCTGTTATTACAGCTATTGATTTACTAGGTTTGTTAAGATAATACTTTACTTGCAAGTTAGAAACCTGGATTGAATTAGTGCCCAAAAGGTTTTAGGTTAAGCAGGGTGGAATAGTATATAGGAATGCACTTTATTAAGGGTATAGGGAAGTTTGTAAGGCTAGGAGTGATTGTTTTTCGTGAGGAGAGGTTGATGGGATGTCATGCATTGGCTAGAGATGGTTGAATGAAATGGCGATTTAAAATTGCTAGAAAATATATTCACATGTCATAATATATCGACAAGGAATTAGATGTTTTGATATTCAAAATTGTAAGGGCGATATAACTAACTGTTCATGCAGGTCGTGCTGTCAGTAAAGCTGCAGAAAATGGTGCCCCATTCCCACTGAAAAGAAGGGACCTGTTGCTTGACTATATTTTAACTTTGATGGGTCGAGATGAAACTGATGGTTTTGCTGATTCCAGTCTTGAACTTCTGCACACCCAAGTATATTTGTTGTTTCTAATAATTGCAATGTAGTGGTATTTATTTTCTATTACCTCAACTGATAGTGTGATATATGACCTATTTTCTATGGTTTCTTCTCAAGGCTCTTGCTCTGAATGCCTGTACCACCTTGGTTTCGGTGGAGCCAAAGTTGACAATCGAAACGAGGAATCATGTTATGAAGGTCCATGCTTTCTTTTTATTTTTGATAAACTCAATAACAATGTAAATGTTGTTCCATGATAGCTTACTTGGAGGCCATGAATACTTTTGAAAATATTTACAGGCTACCTTGGGTTTCTTTGCTTTGCCAAATGATCCGATAGATGTTATCAATCCCCTTATCGATAACCTTATCACTCTCCTCTGTGCTATTCTTCTCACAAGGTTTGCTGAAATACAGTTTGGAATCTTTTTTTGTATTATTTGTGAGATTTCTCACAAGTATGCTTGCATGTATGTGGAGAATATTTCTTTAATTTATGAAGTCCTACTCGATTGCCATAAATTAATCAAGTGATGTTGGTAGTGACGATGGTTTTGTGCTCCTTGACTACTTAAAAAAATGACACTTTATATATTTAGAACACAGGAAATAAATGCAATGACTAATGAGCATACATGTTTTTACTTGTGTTCACTATTGGGCCCTTTATGTTCTTATTTTGGTTTGATGCTGGCCTGAAGCTTAGGGTAAAATCATTGTGGTTTAATTGTGTATATCTGAAAAGTCGATCTCACTTTTTTGTTCACACTAGAAAACTGTTGTATAATTATTGCAACAGGTTATTCCATGTATATTCAAGTTTCCTTTCTTGAAGAAAGGATACCAATTTTTCTATTGGAAGATTGAAATTTCCTTTTGGCTTCCAAGGCCTTTTAATGGATAAGAATAAAATTTGTTTTGTGACATGAATCCTATGATCTTGTACTTTGAACATAAGTTTGTCTCCAGTTACAGAGATTAATCTGTTTAGGAGCATTTGTTTTATTCCTGCCCCATTAGTCAAGTAGGTATCCTCCCCCCCCCCCCTTTCCAAGGTAGACTGAGAATAGGGAACACATAGTAGAGACATGAAAGAAAAGCCTTGTAGAATTTTGGGGCCCCTAAAGTAGCTTAGCTACCTTGCTAACTTGTTCCACTATTGTAGAGCTCTGTGTTGTTTAGTTAGCATTTATGTTATCCTGCTTCATTGATTGACTACAATATCAAAAGCAGTTTGGTCAATGCTGTTGTTAGGAACAGAGTTCCATCTGAAAAAATTTTAATATATCTCCTTGTTTGCAATTTTTCCATATCATTGTATTTATCGATGTATGATTCATGGCTGTTCTAACTGGCAACATGTGAATCAATTAGTGGAGAGGATGGAAGAAGCCGAGCAGAGCAGCTTTTGCACATATTAAGGCAAATTGATCAATATGTTTCTTCATCTGTGGATTATCAAAGAAGAAGAGGTTGTCTTGCAGTGTATGAGATGCTTGTCAAGTTCCGGATGCTCTGCGTTAGTGGCTATTGTGCGTTAGGTTGTCATGGAATTTGCACACACGGCAAGCAAATTGACCTTACTCTGCATGGAAATTTTTCCAACTTACCATGTAAGTGCCTTCTAATGGCAATTTGCAAACGTTCCATGCCTCATGCTAATCTTGTAGAATTTCTTTTCTTTGACTACAGCGGCATTTGTATTGCCGAGTCGTGAAGCTTTGTCTTTGGGAGATAGAGTCATAATGTATCTCCCTCGCTGTGCAGACACTGATTCTGGAATTAGAAAAATTTCTGCTCAGGTATTAAATTGGTCTAGGGAAAGATCTAGTATCGTTTTAGTATGAAGTGCCAATACCAGTATTACTATTTTATTTGTATTAACCTATACTTGGCACTTAATTTCTACAAAATGAAAAGGATTTTAACGCTTTTTTTTCGTTGACTAGATTCTTGATCAACTCTTCAGCATCTCTCTTTCACTTCCAAAGCCACTAGGTTCTAGTGCTTCTGGTGATATTGAGTTATGCTATGTTGCTTTAGCCTCCCTTGAGGATGTTATAGCCATCCTGAGAAGTGTATGTTTATCTAAATCCCTATTTAAAGTTACATCTCCCACTGTCCCCTTCGAAGATAAAGTGAACCTGTGACACTTTATACCAGTTTAATTTTTAATTTTCTATGTTTTTTTCAGGATGCTTCAATTGATCCCTCTGAGGTTTTTAACAGAATTGTTGCTTCTGTCTGTATCCTTTTGACAAAGGATGAGGTGAGATTCATCTTTCTGTTTGGGTTTTCCAAATTTAATGCTATCAAGCTAACCAGCAGTAATTATTCTTGATGATTACTTGCAGCTTGTAGGCACATTGCATTGTTGCATGCCAGCAATTTGTGACAGAATCAAGCAGTCAGCCGAAGGGGCTATCCTAGCTGTTATTGAGTTCGTAACAAAGAGAGGGACTGAGCTGAGTGAAACTGATGTTTCAAGGTTTTTTTTGTCCCTTAAACAAGAAAATACACTTTTAATTAGCTCGTTAATAATGCGTTCTTATGATAACGAGATAAATTAAACATCTTTGGAAATACGGTTGATCAAGTCTCTCTGCAGGACTGCTCAATCTTTGCTCACAGCTGCTGGGCATGTTACCGAGAAGCAATTACGTTTAGAAGTTCTTGGAGCTGTATCCTTTTTTTTCCCCTGTTTTGAGTTTACTGACATAGCTGATGTTAATGTTTTCCTGTTGATCATTTCTCTGTTCTATGTTACTCAAATCGGGTGAGTGTCGGATATAGGTATATGTCTGCCATAGGTATATTCAAATTTTTTCTAAGTTTTTCCATGTATTTGGAGGGTTAGATCCCCATACCCATGTCCAGAAATATGTCGGATACGGATACTTAAAGAAAAATGAAAAATTGGAGCAATATAGGTTCTATCGGATGAATCAACCATGATGACCTTTTTCTTTTCCTTTTTTTTTTTTTTTCCTGGAAATCATTGTATATCCTTCAGCACCGTTAGATATCCTCTCTATCTGAGAACACAAATGCAAAAATTGTTTTTAATGAAGTATTGGCCGCGGCTGGAAGGGATATTGTCACGAAAGATATATCTAGACTACGTGGTGGCTGGCCAATGCAAAATGCATTCCACGTGAGTACTCTTTCAAATTAATTAGTAAATTATTCCTGTAATTATCTGGATTTCCCCAGAAATAAATAACACATATTCTAGACCTTGTTCCGGTGCCATGATGAGTTAAGTAAGCTAACTTGTTATTTGTGTTACTCACACTCGGGTATGAGTGTAGGATATGGGTATATGTTCGATAAGGGTGTGTTCAATTTTTTTTTTCTAAGTTTTTCCATATATTTAAAGGATTTTTGGAAAGTCATATTCCTTTACCCATGTCTGGATATACGTCAGACATTGGTAATTCAAGAAAAATGAAGAGTTGGGGTAACTTAGCTTGGTATATACAACTATACAAGAACTTATGAATGTGATGGCAGTTCTTTACAGGATTGATATAACTTGTTCTTGTAGTTTCTGTTTTCTCTCTAAATTGTGGATTTCTGGGGAAATTATTGTTGACAATGGTTTTTGTTTTGTTTCTGACTGGGAAGGCACATAATTCACCCATCAACGAGACTGACTACATTGAAATCTTGCTTTCAAAGTCATTAATAGTTGTTTTTAAATTTTTAGAATATAAGGGTTCTTTTTGTGTTTGTTTTTCCTTGTGTTTAAGAAGAATTATGTTACTGGTCCATCATTGGCTGAGTTATCATTTGTGCAAGTCTATATTACACTATTGTATATTTCATGCTTTACTCTGTTTTTGTTTCTTTCTATGCTACTCAGACTTGGGTGCGAGTGTCGGTTACGGTTATATGTCTAACATGGGTATATTTAATTATTTTCTTAGTTTTTCCTTGTCTATGGAACATCTTTAGAGAATCATATCCTTATCCCCATATCTAGATATGTGTTGGACATGGGTACTTCAAGAATAATGAAGAGTCGCAGCAACATGGTTTCTTATTTGTCGGCAGCTATCAATTGATTCCCTCATTTTTTGACTTTTTCTTAATTTGAATAGGCATTTTCCCAACATACAGTGCTATCAGTGTTGTTCTTAGAGCATCTGATCTCCGTCCTTAATCAGACTCGTGTCACTAAAAGTGATCCAGGAAAAGGAGAAAATTATAGTCTTGTTTCTGAAGCTCAATTATCGGATGAAATTCTGCAAGCTGCTATTTTTGCCCTTACTTCCTTCTTCAGGTATGTTGATCAATCTACTTTACTTGGACTTGGATGTGAGTAGGGGGTATGGGTATGTTTAATTTTTTTTTTTTTTAATTTTCCATTTATTTGAAGGGTCATTGGAGAATCATATCCCTATACCCATGTCCGAATACACGCCGGAAATGGGTGTCAGACATAGATACTTCAAGAAAAATAAAGTTGGAACAACTCAGTGATCAATTGCATTTATCGGAATTTATCTTATTTTTATGGTCTCCTGAGTCTTATGATGTATTATCTTAATTGCAGAGGTGGTGGTAGAGTTGGAAAGAGAGCTGTTGAGCAGAGCTACTCTTCAGTTCTTGCTGCACTTGTATTGCAATTTGGAAGTTGTCATGGTCTAGCTAGCTCTGGTCAAGATGAGCCACTACGGTATTGTCCTACTTTAGATGTGACCTTTGTTTCTATGGTCAAGATGTGCCACTACGGTCAAGGTATTTGACCTTTGTTTCTCGAATTCAGCTGTGAATGTCTGACACGAGTATGTTCAAATTTCTCTAAGTTTTTTCATGTATTTGGGGTCGTTAGAGGATCATATCCCTATACCCATGTCTGGAAAAGTGACGGACATTGGTGTTAGACTCCGTACTCAATGAAAAAAAAGAAGAGTCAGAGCAACATAGTATTTGACAAAATCATCTGTCCCTCAGGAACCTGATTTCTTTAAAAATAAAATAATTTTCTTTATCCATTCTCCAGTGCTCTTTTAAAGGCATTCCAGGCCTTTTGTGAATGTGTTGGAGACCTTGAAATGGGAAAGGTAAATGAACTTTCTTACAATACTAACAGCTACCACTTCTAGGACAATTAGACGTACTTCACATAATAACACAAAGTTAAACGAGAATTAAATATTGTGTTCAGATTTTGGCTAGAGACAGTGAGGAAAATGAAAAGGAAAAGTGGATTAATCTTATTGGAGATTTAGCTGACTGCATTTCTATAAAGAGACCAAAAGAGGTAATACTATCCATTTGGTATTTTCTGTATGACTTTTTTTAAAAAAAAAAAAAAAGAAATTACTGATGCCAATGAAATGCTGAAAGGAAAATATTTGCCAATGCTATAACCAATTCTACAGGTTCAGAATATATGCAAGATTTTCACAGAATCATTGAACCGCCAAGAAAAGTTTCAACGGGAAGCTGCAGCTGCTGCAGTATCAGAGTTTGTTCACTACAGGTATGAACGTTGTGATCTATCTTTGAAGGTCTTTCTATCTTCTACTTCTGCCCTTTTTATTTCTCTTCTTATTGTTATTGCTGTTGGCATCATTGTTATCATCACTTGATAAGAATTGTTATGTGCTAATTTCAATTATGCAGTAGTGGGTTTAGCTCCTTATTGGAAGAGATGGTGGAAGTATTATGCCGACATGTCTCAGATGAATCTCCAACAGTTAGATGCCTTTGTCTAAGAGGATTAGTGAAGGTATATGACAGGGAATTAGGGATATTCGTGCAGATTTTGTCACACACATCCTCTTCTCTCATAAGTTCTGTCGCAATTTTAATGTTTGTAAGTTTGTATTAGTTCACTTTATCTATACCCTTTCAAAGTATGACTTTCTATGTCTATGGCAGATACCATCTGTTCATATCTACCAGTATACAACTCAAGTTCTGGGTGTAATATTAGCATTGCTTGACGATTTGGATGGATCAGTGCAATTAACTGCAGTTTCTTGCTTACTGATGGTAATTTATCTGGTCTCTCTCTTCTTATAGTGTGTGAGACAGTGTTTGTACCCTTACTTTTATGCTATGTTACTCTGACTCTTCATTTTTCTTGAAATACTCGTGTCTGACACATTTTTGGACATGGGTATAGGGATATAGCTCTGTAAGTACCCTCCAAAATACATGGAAAAACTTGAAAAAGAAATTGATTATACTTGTGTTGGATATATACCCGTATCCGACACCCACACTTGAGTTCAAGTAACATAGCTTTTATGT
Organism: Adansonia grandidieri; assembly: GCA_038382065.1. Classification (NCBI taxonomy): domain Eukaryota; kingdom Viridiplantae; phylum Streptophyta; class Magnoliopsida; order Malvales; family Malvaceae; genus Adansonia; species Adansonia grandidieri. Next base: position 12,121,551 of record JBBYHK010000005.1, read on the forward strand.
TTATTTTCCTCCCTTATATATATATATATATACACACACACACATATCATCTTTGAATATGTCTCATTCTCCGTTGTTTTATTATTTTAATTTGAACTTTATTTTATTTTATTTTTTTGGTTTTAGATTCTTGAGTCATCACCCAATGACGCTGTTGAACCCATTTTGCTTAAGTTGTCTGTTCGGCTTCGCAATCTACAGGTACATTCCCTTGCTATAACAATATTTTGTCATGACCAAGTTAATTATAGACATTCGATTTTTAAATCACTTTAGGTCATGCGACTCGATTTCCCTTGCTTATTTATGGCTTAGTATGAGGTAGGGGTAGTAGATATTAAAATGAACTGGTAATACTTCTCTTTTTATATAATTAGGCTCAAACACCACTACCTAACCCAGAGTTACCAGAATTGCTTACACCCCATCCGACTTTTGAATTGGACCACGCAATCCCAACAGTGGATATTTTGCAATCCAATTTGCCAATGGAAAAAAAAAAGGCAATAAATTGGTAAGAGTACTAAAGAACTGAAATTGAAAGAGAATGCAAGAAAGTGAAAGTTGTCAACCCATAAAGTCTCATACAACTCTGAGAGATAGGGAGAAAGGAAGATGACAACGGCTTTTAGTTTTAACTTTGGGTTTATAACTGTTTTTTAGTCTTTTTCATTATATGCCTAGCCCAGGGTTGCAAAGTTGTGAAGTCCTAATTCTTAACTCACTAAAAAGCACCCACTAGTTTTTTGTTTGACCAATTTGTATTTTAAAATTTAAATGAATTTAATTTCTTTTAATTAAATGCAAATTTAACTTAAAAAGATTTTAACAATCTAAGTCGGACCATGTTTTAGGTAGCTAGCAATTTACGTTCCTGTTTCACGAACCATGTCAATCCACATTCCAGGTAACCTAGAACTAGCCTGTATCTAGGTGAAACTAAATTTTCAAAGTCCCCTCGGATAGACTGGCTACGTCCTTTGATAAAGAAGTAAAGAGTAAGACTTGATTGTATTAACCTGACTAACAAGACTCTTGCTCTATGTAATGCCCGCTCTTTATTTTCCTTGAAGTACCTACATCCAACAGCCTTGTCCATCACATATTCAGACATCACTATTTGGGGGTAGAATCCTCCAAATATAAGAAAATTTAGAAAAAATTGAGCATACCCGTTCGGACACATAACGTACACGAACTTAACTCCCAAGTTCGAGTAAAATTAGCTCTTGATAACCTAACATAAGAAGCCCTTGTTCTAGATTCTTTTTTATGACAGATTACAGTTTTTCTTGATATCTTTGTTTTTTTGCCATCAATCTTAATGACAGATTACCATTTTTTCTTGATATATTTGTTTTTTCGTCATCAATCGTAGTTAATTTTCACTAATATCAAAAGTTGCATGCACCACAATTCCAGTTGTTGGTTTACTCTTTGATGTTGGGCTGCATTTGGCTGATGGACAATGCTTTTCATCTTTGTACAGATGTCCATGAATGTAAAGATGCGGGCAGATGCCTTTGCAGCATTTGGAGCACTTAGCAACTATGGAGTTGGGGCACATAAAGATGCTTTCTTGGAGCAGGTGTTGACTCAGTTCATTTTAGCAAAATAAATCGGTTAAATTTAGGATGATAACTAATCTTTCTTCCTTTAGGTTGAATCCTCTGTTACTCCGACTCTGCATGTGTCTAACACCTATATCTGACACATATTCATACATGAGTATGAGGCATGATCCTCCAAATATATCGAAAAACTTTGAAAAAATTGAGCATACCTTTGTCAAACATATACCCTTATCCGACACTTACCACCTAGTCCAAGTAATAGAGGTTGAATCTTCCTCTGCAGATCTTATCACACTTATTGATAAGGTCATAGAACCATAAAACACCTTTTCTAAAAGAAAAAGTCATTAAGTCATTCTTGGCCTGCTTAATGTGCAACTAACATCAGGGATTCTATAACTGTTACAATTTCAGCGTTTGTTAGATAAAGTAACCTAGTCTTATCAGTGCAACCATCTGACTTAAAAAAGTGCTTGTTATGTTTATTAATACGTGTCAAAAGCTATGCTACTCAAACTCGGATGTGAGTGTTGGATATCGGTATGTTTCCGTCATGGTTTTTTTCAATTTTTTAAGGTTTTTCCATATTTGGAGGGTCATATTCCATACTCATATTCTAAGGCGTGTTGGATACAGTTACATCAAGAAAATTGAAGAGTTGGAATAGCATTGGTTATTTTTGTCACACTTCCTTTCACCTACTTCATTCATGAAGATAGAGTAGAATATATATATATATATTTTTTTGGGTATTTGTTGATATTGGGGGATAAGGGAGCGATGCTCGAAATCAAACCCAAGTTTACACAATCTTGCTAGCACTCTTATAGCCGCTAGGCCATAGGCCAAGAAGATATTGGCAGATAAAGTAGAAAATGAATCGAGTTTTCTGCAACATTAGCATCTAACCAAAGCTAATCCAATGTTAATCACTATTTCTAGATACATGCTATGCTCCCACGCATGATCCTACACCTACATGATGATGACCTCGCTGTTAGACACACTTGCCGTGTAAGTGATTGCCTTTATTTTCAAGATCTAGCAATTCATGTATCCGTATAATGTTTGTGTATTTTATTATGTCTTACTCATATTTAAGATATTTTATGTTTATATAAATTTTGGTACATTAATTATTTCTATTATGTAGATTTTGAGACATTTGTATTTTTGCCGTGTTGTGTTTTAATTTTTTCCATGTTATATTCATATAATTGTGTCTAATATTGTCAGGTTTTGATGCTCCTTTATGCATGAAGCTTATTAACACCCTTTTTTGTAAATGATTCATTTTTTTTTTCTAAACAAAAATAGAACACCCTCAAGCGGTTTGCCCCATTAATGGAGATAGAAGGG
>JBBYHK010000005.1:12128045-12140413 GCA_038382065.1 Adansonia grandidieri
AAATATTCGATTTCACTCGATCTATGATCAGGCGTAAGGGAGGCGCTAAAAAGCGTTAAAACGCTGAGAAGGGAAACAGTGGTTTAAAGGGGGAATTTTGAGGTGAATGGCTTGATTTGTTAATGCTTGATGATGGATGGATGGTGGGCTTGAGTTTGGGTTGGGTGTTTTGTACCGACGAAGGCAGCAGAAAGTCAAAAGGGTCAGAGAGTCTTTGTTTTGTGGGGGGCCCTACACCCCCCTCCATGTGCCCAAAATGCCAGTTTCATTTTAAGTCTCTTGGGGGGGGGGGGGTGTCTTAGGTAATAAAAAACCTTGCAATTGATGGGTCACCATCTTCCATCATTGACCAACGTAACTGTTTCCGTCATCATTACAGTTGCTACCCTTTTGATACAAATAGAGCTATCATTTAATGATTAGAGAATTTATTTTATTTTTGATTTAATTTAATTATTAATAAAAAATATTTTTTATTAATATTTATATTTTTAAAATTAAATTTAAAAATTATTACTTTATTTAACGAACAATAATTTGAATGAACTTGAGTTAGTTTGAACATCTATCATGCAAGCCTTTCGATCAATACGAATTGGACAAGTTATTTGATTTTTAAATGAGTTTAGTTATAATTAAATTTGATAATTTTAAATATATAATTGAAATATGATATAAAATATAAAAAATAATATTAAAATAATATAAATTAAAAAATATATTAAAATTTATATAAATATATAATATTTAAAATTATGATATAATACGCATGTATGTGTGTGTAATTTAAGAGTACTTTTGCATTAGGTCAGTAAAAAGTCCAAGCATCCAATGGTGAAAAAGATTTGGAATAAAATCCCTCCTTGGTTGGCAAATCATTGACACAAGACCTTTTTGTTTTTGAACCAATGATCCTCTTGACTCAATTAATGATCTAATCATTTATGATCATAAGGCATTAGGTTGTGAAGTTTTTATTCAAGAATCAAGCAATTCTCATTTTTTAAAAAAAAAAATTCTAGTTGATAAAAACAATAATAGAAATATTCTTTTGCCATATGTTACAAGTGGATGGCATGATGTGAAGTTGATATAATTAATATTTTTATTACAGAGTTTAAATCCTTAATCATAATCCAAACATTAAGATTTAAAAAAAATTAATTCAATATTAATTCAATTGACATGATACTTTTAATAGACTTTTGAAAGTTATAAATTTCAAAGGATTTAAGCACATAATGTCTTAAGAGAAATTAAAAAAAAAGTTTAACAAGTTAATGTTTATGTACGTTGATGAAAATTAGGGATGTAATTAAGATAGTTCTACTCTTTGATTTGTAATATTAATGGAGTCATATTCATATAATTAGATGAATTTTAATTTGAATATTTTAAAACTTAATTTGATTGAATCATGAACCCGAATCAATGTTATGAATTTTAATTTATACTATACGTTTAATATATAAAATTTTTTATTTTAGTATATATAAACAAGTATTCTCTAATCTTATATATGGAATTTGTTTTTGACAATTTCTAATAATTTTTTATACGAACTCGAACCTTGATTGGCCAGATAAAATCGAGTCATGGCTGAATTCCGCTTAATGAGTGGATCAGAAGAGAGAAGGAAGAAGAAGAAAATAAAATAAAGAGGATTTAAATTAAATTATTTTCTTTTTTAAATAGACTCTGATATTTTTTTCCTCAAGTGTAAACACTTCTTTTTTTTGTTAGTTTTTATTTAATTAAGTAAAATGTCATTGGTTTGATTTTTTTTTCTCATATATTGCATTGTTTTTATTTTTGTGATTTCTTTGGATATGAAGATGGGATTTTCAATTGCTTTGAATATTACTCGAATTTATCATATCCGTAAAAGTGGATGAAAAATATTATTTAAAAAAAATTATTTTGCAAGTTAAAAATATAAAAAAAAAGTAGTTTTTTTTTTCTAATTGAGTAATTACTTTTTAAATTAAAAGATCAACTAAAAGAACTTAAATATTCTTAATATTTATATATAATATAGATAATTTTATTTTTATTTTTTTTGTTATTTTTCATCTGAGTTGATGTACTAACTCAACGACTCTAAATTTAATAAAAAAATTTATATATAGTATAAATGGTTACCATATTATTGGATATCGTTCGAATCGTACCTCTTTATCTAACTTTAGTCCACTTCTATTGATTTATATATTTCTCGATTCCCAAATGTATTAGAACCGGTCTCTAAACATCCCTCTTGCTACAACAAAAACTATTGAAGATAGCTAGAAGTATTCCTACATATACGTCTACATGCAAGTAAGTGAATATTGCCAATTTATCAATAATAAAATGGCATCATTTATTATGACATATTAAGCTATTTCATTTATTTTCTTCGTTCTATTCTTTCTTAAAATATGTAAGAAGTATGGAAAAAAGTCATTAAATTTTCTTTTTTTCAAACTAGGAAACAGATGATTTTTATTATTCCTTCTTGCCTTCATTCTTCTTCCAGGCATTAAGAGAAGTTGATAATGATTTTGAGGAATAATGTCCCTTCACAAGTCAACAATAGCTGCACTATTATCATTTCAAAAGTATCTCCCACATTAAAAATAAATAAATAAATAAATTGAGCTCCCTTTGAAAATTTAATGCAATGTTTAAAAAATTAAATCGAAAGTTAAATTGATGAAAATTTTAAATTATTGGATTAATCAGTCAGACCAATTGAATCGGATTGTTTAATTAAAAATAATTTAAATATTAAATATAGTAAATATTTTAAAATATATATGTACACATTTAACCAAGTTATATGATCTTTAATAGAGATATGATAGGTTAACGGTTCAAATCTCATTAAATATATGATTTTTTAAAGATAGAATATTTAAAATAAGCTAAAATCCGATTTTTTAAGTTTTCCCAATTTTTTGTTCGGTTTTTTAACAATTCAATCAGTTTTTTCACCGATTTTCTAAATTCTTAGTTTTGCAACATATATTGGACCAGATTAGGTAACGATTTTCAATTCAATCGGTTCAATTGACTGGTCTAGTTTGATTGTGATTTAATGTTAAGTTTCTTCTACTAATCATTTTTTTCTTTATTTTGTTCTTTTTTATTAATTTATTATGTAGAATCATGGCATACATACAAAAAAAAAATGAAAGATATCTTAAAATATATAGATTGACCTTTTTTAAAAAAAAAAAATGCTTGTGATTTGAATTTAAAATTAGAGAGTTTAATGCTTTTGAACAAGTATTTATGGAAAATATAGCATGGGAGGATTTCAATATTTTAGTGGTTCTTTCATCATTATTATTATTATTATTTTTATTATTTCTTTGTGCTCCAAAAATTTCTTAATTTGCTTGTGTTTAAATGAATAGAGTAGTATTGACTGCTTAATAAGGTTTAGCCACATTGATGGTTACATTGGTGGTTATGTTCCATGTGATTAAACTTGATCTGTATCAAGTCGGGTTAGACTGTAATTTAAAAAAAAAAAATTAAAATTTAAGGTTAGTCTAAATTTATTGTTTAAATATATTAAAGAATTACAAAAATTATTTTTATATTAATTTTTATATTTTTTATAATTAAATTTAAATAAAAATATTATTTAATTAAGTAAAAAATAATTCAAGTTGGACTGAGTCGACCTGGATCATAAATTATCAAACTCAGGCCCAATTTAGACCGGACGAGCTACCCGATCTTTAAACAAGTATAGACTAAACTACAATAATGTTTAATTAGTTTTCACAACTTTGGATTTTTCGTTTTAGATTATAAAATGCTTTCAAGAATTGATGGACCAAAGATTGTTTGAATGCGGTGTTTTTTTTTGTTGTTGACTCTTTTTTTTAGCCTTTATTAATATTTTTCATTAATTTTTATTTGGTGGAAACAATCTAAACTTTTTTTTGTCGTAAATAAACAGAGCATTTAACGAAATAGTTCATAAATAATTTGACTTTTGCTTGTTTATATTTATTTATCAAATTAAATAAATAATTATAAACAATATTCATTAATTATTAAATAAACTTAACTCGAATAAGGCATATTATATTAATTTATATGCACAAAAAAATTTATTTATGAATCATTTAAAATCCATTTGATAAATCATTCAAAACTCATTTTAAATTCACTTGTTGTTCGATTATTAATATAATTAATAATACTAGATTTAACACACCTATAAAAGTGGGTAGATTTTTTTTTTATTTTTTTAAAATAATATATTAAAATTTAAAATAATTAGTAAATTTTCAAATGAAAAAGTGAGTTCTTTTTAAAAAATATGGGTAGCTTTAATAAATAAAATTAATTTTTATTAAGTGGAGATATTTTTTTTAATAGCGGATAATTTTAAACAAATAGGTATAATAAAAAAATAAATTAAAATATTAAAGTACCCTTATTTTTAATTTATTATCTCAATTTATTTTGATTTTACAATAAAATGAGCTATTTCAAGCCCAATGCCCAAATTCTACTACCAAAATGAGCTATTTGGTTTTACAGTAAAATGAGCTATTTGTTATTCCAACTACCAAAATGAGCAAAGCAGTCCATTTCAGGCCCAATGCCCAAATTCTACAATCTTCTTCTGAGCACCCTTGCTAGGCTTCTTACACCGAAATGAGGATGTTCAATGGCTTCCCCCAAACGATTTTTGCGATTTTATTCTTTTACCATCAATATTTATAATAATTGATTACAATAATATTTATTATATTCGTAATTATAATAAACGCGATATGATCATAAACTTACCTATGATTGCAACTTAAATCTACATGATATTAATAAAGGAAAAAACTTTCAAGACATCTTCCTTTCGTATATTTGCATTATGAAATTTGATTGCATTGCTCAGTCAACTTCATGGCTCCACTTTTTTATGCTCTATGAAGGTTTTGATTAATAGTTATATATCCAACCGACTGAAGCAATCGGCAAATCTCAAAAACGCATAGTTTTCATTTCAAAAATGACTTCTTTACTTGGGGAATACATTAAATATTTACCTAATCTAATAGATCTTTAAGCAGATCCAATGTTAGCGTCAAGATGTTGGTTTTTAGCTAGAAAAATAAATGCTTAAGGTTAAAAAGCTTCGAGTCTAATAAGCTCGTAAAACTCAGTAGGATAAGCGGTTTTATTGAGCCAGACAAAAGCAATAAGCAATGAAACCAAAATCAGATAAAGATGGCAAAGTCTTCAATAGCAATTTTGACAGCATAAATAGTTACTAAACATCTAAAGAAAAACAAACACCATTTCTTTTCCCATGTAATTTGAAATGAATCGATGCATAAGTGGGTATACGAACACCTAAGGTCTATCCCCAACAATAGTAATCTATGGGCCGAGCAAAACCCAGTTGCCGTTGGCAAATCAAAGAACCCACGCCCGAACACAGCAGCCATTTGCCTCATTTACTTGCTTCCAAACACGCCTTTATAACATCTAAATCGAACGCTCCCGTTATTACATTACCCTCAAGGTACTAAAAGATTCCGACGTGGACAATGACATAAATAAAGCCAACTAGATTTATTGGTAGAACAGTTTGTCCGATTCGTATTCGATGAAGCTTATAATCATTTAAACTAGTATCAATTATTATTATACATAATAAAAATATTTTTATTTAAATTTAATTATATATAAATTAATAAAAAATAATAAAATTAGCTTACGGGTTAAATTTGAATAAAAAATTAAAAAAATTTGAACCATAACCTGCCTTGACAAATGAACTAAGAGTACAAATGAGATAGTTATGATTATAAGCTACTCGGGTTTGGGTAAAAAAAATTCGAATTTGACTTGATCATTATTGAGTCGAGTTCGAATTATTAAACTGGTTGAGTTTAAAAACCCTAATGGTGGCTTAAGTAGGTTGTGAGACTGATCGATCTTTTTTATTATTTTTTTAATTAGCATCGAAAACTTTCAATTAGAATTCAAAAATAAATAATTGAATTTGAAATCAAATATAAAAATTGAGATAATTTTTTACTAATTAAATAAACTTAATTGAGTGAATTTAAACTATTCAAATTAAAGTTAAATTTTAAAAATAAAATTTAATTAACTCAGGTTAAATTTTAAACTTTTAATCGAACTCAAACTCGAACTTTTTGAATTATTTATTTTTATTTATTTATTTTTTGTTTGTCTTAAGTCACAGGCAAGGCAGCACGGACATGACAGACACATTATGTTTACCATTTTAACCAAAAATAAAAATAAAAACATCGTCAAAGCAAAATGAATTAAAATTTATAGTAATATAAAATACGTTTCGATTCCGTCTGATAAATAAATAAATAAATAAATAAATAAATAAATAAAAGCCTCCATTTCCCTCTGTTCCTCTTTCATCTCCTGTCGCTTTTTGGCGGTTTTCAGCTTTTCTCGTTCGAACATTCCCTCAAATTTTTTTTTAATATTTTTTCCAATTAACGCTATCACTCTCTTTCTCAAAGGTCAGATTTCTTTTCTATTATTTTAAATTTAGATTTTATATATGATTTTCTGGATTTTGCTAGATCTTGACTTTTTTTTTTTGGTTACTTCTGGAAATTGAGTAGATCGGTGGCGTTTGGTTTGCGGAAGAATGGCGTTCTTTTTTTTTTTTTTTCAATGTTTGTTTAGTGGAAGGAGTTGTGTGTTTTAGTATCTGTTTGGCTGCTGAGAAAACAACAGGTAAAAGGAAACTAGGAAAGAAATCTTTTCTTTTCTTACTGAGATTTAGAAAAAGGAAAAAAGAAAAGAAAATATTTAGCTGAACTAAGCAGTTAGACTAGGCCCCACTTCACTGTGTGTGTGTGTATATATATATATATATTATTTCTCTATATATATATTATTTCTCTAAGAAATTTAAGTATAAAATTGCAAAATTAATTTCTTTAAACAAATGTTTTCCTCCCAGTTGATCATAAAAAGGGAAAAGAAAATTCTTCTTTTAATGTTAAATCCTAGTTGAAATTTCGTAGGCTTGATTTTTGTCCTTTTCATCTTTTCACATTAAATTGAAAGTCCTTTGATTCTTGTATGGATGAGCAAATGAAAAACTAAGAACAATGTTTTCTTAAAATCTAAAATCGGGGTTTTGTTTGGTGCCGTTGCTTTGTTATTTTCGCCATTATCATTTTGTGGATGAAATTATAAGCTTATTATATTATAAAGATGAATTGCTATTGAGTGGACTTGGCAATATTAGTCATGAGACAGAAAAAATAATTAAAACATGATACAAAAAAAATAACACGAGCATGACACAAATACACGAATGTCTCTAAATTTATATATGGATTTTTAATGTATCAAAATTTATATATATAAAATACCTTCAACATGCTTATGACATAGCAAAGTACACAGCACATATAGATGAATTGCCTCGTCTACTATTGAGTTGAAAGTAGAACTGGTTATGTCATGGAGTTTGCTCATGAGGTAAAATCTGAAGACAAAACAGCAAGACATACAAGAATGACGAAGAAATGTTAAGAGAACATGGAGAAGAACTATAGATTCTTTTGTTATTGTTTTGTCTTTGAATTGAGTTAATTAGTCGTAAGATGGAAAGTGTCTGTATTGTCTTGTCGATATTTTATAATAGTTTTAATCTCTTGAAAAGTTACAAATTTGGATTAAGGTGAGAAAATACGTTTGATTTAACTATTTTCTATGTTGATGATCACGGTCGAAAGTGTTTATTTCTTTATTTTTAAATTCTGTCTTTGGTTTAGTTAATAGAATTACAATTAAGCCAGCCATTTTCTGACGTCCAACAGACAATAGTTTTATGAATTTCTTCCATTTGATTGTAGGGAGAAATTCGACAGATGATTGCAGGTTTGGAACACGTTAAGGTTATAAAATGAGAACAGATAGGAAATCACACTTTATAAAGAAGCTTGGTGACAAGAAACGCCAAAGAGTAAGAAAACTTTCTTTAATCTTTTCGATTGTTGATATACTATTCTCTTCAATGTTTGAAATTCTTATGCATGTGATGACTTCCTTATCCTTACGTTTGCCCGTCCACATCTTTTGCTTGTGGTGTTCTCCTTAAATGAGCTTATAAATTTGATAAATCCTACATTGCTCCCCCGCCCTCCTTCCCTTGCTTTTGTTCAGTGGATATAGGTAGATGAATCTATTGTTCCTAGTTTGGAAGATGAAGCAACCGAGGTTGAGCATTTACTTGCTGAACCTAAAAGTGAGAGTGTTTCAGTAGATGGAGTCCTGTGCTTTGGGAAGGAGAATTTAGAGAAGCACTTGAAAATGGAGGACTTCTCTTGCGCTTTTGATTATGGCTGGAAAATCAGTTGTGGTAATACTCTTTAACTCTTTTGTCTCTATTCTTTTGCTGGTGCTCTCATTTCAAAATTTTTAAAAGAAAACAATCTTTGAAGTGCTTCTAATTTGCGAATAGTAGCCTGCAGGAGGATCTTGAGTGTTTGATAACCGTCCTAAGATCGGTCTGTCTCATCCCTTTAAAAACAGACTCATATGTTCTTTCTTCGGGTGCATAGCTATTTATAGGAGGCGGGATGGGATCAAAACAGTATAGGAGGAGCAAAGAGTCTCTCTCATCCCTTTAAAAACAAACTCATGTTCTTTCTTCGGGTGCATAGCTATTTCTAGGAGGCGGGACGGGATCAAAACAATATAGGAGGAGCAAAGAGCATGCTTTAAGATGCATGAATTTGTTGACACGCTTTTGCATAAAGATTTGAGTGCCATTTGCTATGTCCTTGATTCTGCACATCCACAATCAACATCTATTATGCGTTAAAATAATTATTTCTTCTGATATTGAGCTTTTAACTTGAATTGTTTGAACTAATATAAGCCTGTTTAGTATCTGTCTCTAATTTGCTTTAGGGTCCATCTTATTCCCATTGTTTGGTTTGAATACCTCAAAAGTTATCATTATTCGTTCAAAGTCCTTGAAATTTTGGACTAAAAGTTCTAAGACTTATTCTGAATTAATTAATGGGCATAATCATTTTAAGACATGAAAATTAGAAGTCAGACAGGGACATGGAACAGTCTTGAGTAGTGTTTTAAGATTTGATGCTTATTTCTTGTTGAAAAATGTTTCTCAAATATTGCACTAAGGATGACATAACACAATAGTAGAAACTAGACACTAAGTCACTAATTTTACAATTCCTTTGTTAAAAACAAGAATGCTTTTGTTCGGATTTTTATTTGCAATTTCTGAACATATTCTTTTGATGCTGTTATATGTTTTATGATTCTTGATAAGGTGGGCTGGATTCTATCCACGGTCAAGGAGGAGAAGATTTGAAGCTTGAAGTACGTAGTACTTATTCTTGAAGCTTTCATGTCACATCCGAGTCATTGTTGATGCATTATTTTCTTTAAATTTTCTTTCTTGCGCGTTATACGTATTTGTTATTGCTTTCCTTCCTCTTTTTTTTTTTGGTTTATATTTTTGTGTTGAATATCATATTTACTGTATGCAAACAAGTATAAATTAGGCAATATGCTGATATCTGACAAAATACTGCATTAGTAGCTTCTTGATGGATTGCTCGATGAAGTTGACGAAGTGGATGATATTCATGCAGTCGATGATCTATCCGGTTCATGTGAAGATTTTCGTTTGGGTGAGTCTTGTCCGTGCCTGTGCTAATTGCCTACCAATTGTGTGCTATAACACATGATGCTTGTGATTGCAGATACTGAATTTCCCGAAAAGTTTTCTGAATTGGCTTTTGGTCCTAGGGAAGGATCAAATTTGCGTAACTCAAGTTCAGAAAGTCATTCACCCAGATTTAGCGTAACTAGTAATAGTGCTGGTGGCATATCAGAATCATCAATTGAAACTGTTCGAGAATCCAACAGTGAGAATGGTATGCTTGGGAAGAGGGTCAGTTGTGATTTACGTCATACCTTTAGGAGCAAATACTGGAGTCGGGGTCCAGTTATGGACACCATTTGTCCTACCATAGATCATCTGCAAGATCTTGACAAGTCCGATGACGATGAAAAACCTTTAATAAGTTTTATATTGTCTAATAAGAAAGTAAAAAGCTCTGTTAAAGTAACAAAAGGTGACATTCTTCTCAGACAGAAGAGACTGAGAAAGCCTACTAAGAGGTATATTGAGGAATTTTCTAGAAATTCTACTTCCAGAAATAATAAGCGACTTAAAGTCAGATCGGAAGAAGAATTTCCTCAAGTGCCATCTGAATCCTGGCCTCAGAGAGGTCATCCCAAGAAAATTGTGCCAAAATTGGTAGGAGAAGTTCCTTTTGCCGTGCCAGTTTTTATATTCTTTTAGATTGGCTATCTAGAAATAGTTTGTCTTCCCTCCCAGCCTCTCTCTTTCCTGCACTTCGATAGCTTGTTTATGTTGTGATTCATCATTTTCGTTTATTTAGATATTGGCCTTGAATACTGTGGAGCCATGATGACAACCACAAAGACTTATGAGTAATGAGGAAAAAAAGAAAAACAAATATCGATAAATGCTAGCTGCTGATCGGTGATATTTGCTGCAAATACCTATATTACTTGTACTTGAAGGTGAATGTCGGGTATGAATATGTGTTTGACATGGGTATGCTCAATTATTTTTAAGGTTTTTTTTTTATATTTGGAGGATCATACCGTTGTACCCTTGTCCAAATATGTGTCGGACATATGTTAAACATAAGCACTTTAAGAAAAAGAAGAAATCCAGGCAGTATAGATAAATAAGTATAAAATTTTTAGGTCGAAGTAGATGGTTATTTCATATTCCTCTCGACTTGCTGTCAGCAAATTTGTTGACATCTTGGCTGGATTAGTATATGCATTTTAGCTATTTTGCTTCGTCTCTCGCTTTTTTTTTTTTAAGTATTCGTGTCTGACACATTTTCAGAGATAGATATGGAGATATATAACCTTTGAAGGACCCTCTAAATATATGGAAAAATTTTTAAAAAAAATTGAACATACACGTCTTGGATATATACCCACATTCAACATTCACATCCGAGTCCAAGTAACATAACATTTATAGGAATTAATTGTGACATCATATCTGCGCTGATACTTGCTTAACGATGTGAGGTTTTCTTATATAAAAACTATGAGTTGGATAACATTCTTGTTCCTTTATTTTTCTTTGGAAGTAGGAAGTAGTAAACCTTATAGCTTTCTTAAGCATGATAACTTAAAAATTTTATGAGTTTTGTTCTCGTTTCCTGTGCAGGAGCTTGAATCCGAGTGCGAGCTCTCTGCATCTGAATCGGAAGATGAGCGTAAGAGAACCAAAAGATCAAAAACAAATTGTGATCGGAGGAAGCATCAAAGGATGTGGACCCTTGCAGAGGTGATTAAGGTGGTCGATGGAATTGCAAAGTATGGTGTTGGAAGATGGACTGATATAAAAAAGCGTCTATTTGCATCATCTGCTTATCGAACACCCGTTGATCTGAGGGTACCTCACTGCTTTATTCAATCATAAGGTTGTTTCCTCTTGTTTTCAAACTTGAATACCTTTTTTTAAATATGGACGATTTCTACAGGATAAGTGGCGAAATCTTCTACGGTCGAGTTCTGCACAGAAACACAACAGGAGAGAGGTTAAGCTTTTCGTTTTTGCTTCCAACTCAACACCAATGGTATTCCTCACTTCAAATTTACCGGCCATCTTATGTTTATAATCATAATTTAAAATCTTCTTCGCAGGTTGAGAATGATTTGAAGCATGCTGTACGTCCCCTACCAAAGCCCATGGTACGCCGAATTCGTGAACTGGCAACCATTCATCCGTATCCGAGGGTTTGCAGCCCGAAAACTTCATCTGTTGATTATGTTCCTTCATCGAGACAACCGACAACAAAAGGTACTCCACTTTACTCTCAGGCAAGAAATTTACGTAGGAAGAAAGTGTAGTTGAAGAAGCATTTGGTTGTAAATTTGCAGTAAAGCAAACTGCAATTCATAAGGAATATCCAGTAAATATTGCACCAAAACAAATTTTACAACTAAAGATTAGCCAGGAATATGACTAACCGATCCTTTAAATTTTAGGTTAAGACTTCGATATCGTTACCTGTTATTATCATATTGATTTCTATCCGTTAACCCATGTCACGCACTTGAACTATCTTGAATTATTTAGTTATATAATTTAAAATTATAAAATTTGTTTTATCTTTTTGTGTATTAAACATTTACAAACACATACATATATATATATATATATATCTATTTTTCAACTATTTTCAAATTAAGTTTACCGTTTAAACATGTATAAATACATTTGAACTATTTAAATACATAACTTATATAAAACTTGT
>JBBYHK010000005.1:12179472-12189946 GCA_038382065.1 Adansonia grandidieri
TAAAGAGGCAGGGTGTAGGTTTGGTTTGCTCCTCCAAAATTTTTCGAAATTCTTTTAATTTATATGTTTATATGTTTATATATATCAAATATAATTAAATTAATTATCCCGCAGCTCTCTCAAATATTTTTGAAATTCTTTTAATATATATTTATATGTATATAACAAATATAATCTAATATATATATATATATCTATATATATCGATTACATTTGGCCTCTCAAGAAAAGTTGGTTAGTTCTACCCTGTATTTAAAAGAAAAATCTACTAATGTTATATAACTAAAATTAATTTAGTTTTATATCTCTAAAATGTTTTATTTTAATTTTTTTTGCATAATTAAATATTTTATATTTTTCTTGGGTATAATTATAAATGGGTCGGGATCCAAAATTGACCGGCCCAAAACATCGGGTAATAATTGGTCTGGTACTCTTAAATGAAAATGGCGGTAAAAGACCGAATCGCTAGGGCAACATCAGTTACCTTTGTGTCCTGAACTTACATTTTGCAGAACTCCTGATTTTTCCTTTCTCTTTTGGTCACGGTTCAGAACCAATTCACTTCAGCTTTGGAATCTTTACGTTTGAACTGGTCGGCAGCCATGGATTTTAACGAGCCAGACGAGGAGGAATTCGGATTCTCAAGAAACTATTTCTTGGCAAAAGAATTGGGTAGTTCTGGAAAAAAATCTGCCCGTAAGCTCTCTGATATCAACGTTGTCGACGAACAGGTACTTACTTCAAAACTCCCATTGGATCGCATCTCGAGGTTTTGTTTTTTTAATTGGTTATTTCAACATTTGCAGGAACTTATAGCAGCTTCAGCTAATATTGTCCCAAAGCATCAAAAAGACATTGCAGCTTTAATAAATAGCTACAAAAGTTTATACCCAAAATGGGCTTTTGATCTAAGGTAGTTTATTGGTTTGAGATTGAGTATTGGCTTAGTGTTCCACTACTTATTGTGTTTTTGATTTATTTCCAGGTGTGGTTTTGGCCTTCTAATGTATGGGTTTGGATCAAAAAAATCTTTAATTGAAGATTTTGCTTCAACAGCTTTGACTGATTATTCTGTTGTTGTAATTAATGGCTACCTTCAATCGATCAATATAAAACAGGTGCAATTTTATTTAGATTATATCCCGGGGCTTTTTTATTTGCTGAATACATGTTATATTTCTGATGTTCAAATGTTTTTGCCCATAGAGGTTCCCGGAGCTCTCATTTAGCTTTATTAAGCAATCGAAATGTTTTAAATGTAGGTTGTGATAGGCTTGGCTGAGATTCTATGGGAACAATTAAAATCAAAACGAAAGGTTCCGCCAGGGAACTTGCCTAAGGTTCAACAGCCATTTAGTTCTCGATCTATGGATGATCTTTTAGCGTTTTTAGATGGACCGGAGATGGAGGAGAATGATAGTTTCATATGTGTTGTTGTTAACAATATTGACGGGCCTGGGTTAAGAGATCCTGAAACTCAACAATATCTTGCACAACTTGCTTCTTGTTCTCATATTCGTGTTGTTGCCTCTATTGACCATGTGAATGCAGCACTTTGTAAGTAAACTCTTGTTTCTTTAAGTGTTGACATCAATTCTTATTAGTAATCTTGATGACACGGGTGGCTAAGGATAGAAGTGGAGAACATCTTAGAGTTTCAATTTCTCATTGCACTGTGGTCCTTAAATTTAAAGTTCTTTAAATTTTTTGTCGGCCAAATATGCTTCTGATTTTGCCGGCTTTTTAATTGGATACCATAAAGAATATGGTAATATTCTATGTGCTTTCATAGCAATAATTTTGTATGCTTTAATAAGAAAAAGAAAAATCTGATTGGGTGGCAGGCAGTGATTTGTCATATAACTTTCAAATATTGAGTATGTTACACTCTAGTCTTCAGCAATTTTGGGCCTTGAGTTTATGCTTGAAGGTCTCCTTTTGAGCCGGGGCAGACCTAGTCAATCGAAATTTGTTTTTTTCGTAGTCCCACTCTTGCAATCACCAGAGAAAAACACCTCTCTTTATTAATACTCTTATGTGATTTTCCAATGGATTTTATAAATTCCCTTATTGAAAGGAATGCATATGTTTAGCAATTGTATAGCATTAAAGATTTTCTTGTAGTTGACTCGATCCTGATAACTAAAACTTGGCTTTGATGCTAGTGTGGGACAAGAAGATGGTTCATACACAGTTTAACTGGTGCTGGTATCATGTTCCTACATTTGCACCATACAAGGTTGAGGGGCTCTTTTTTCCAATGATCCTTGCACATGGCAGTAGTAACCAGAGTGCCAAAACAGCTGTGATAGTTTTACAGAGTTTGACACCTAATGCTCAGAGTGTGTTCCGGATTCTTGCAGAATATCAACTGTCTCATCCTGATGATGAAGGTAATGTAGTTGTTTGATATTTCGAGTATCATTCCTGTCATTTTAGGTTTTAAATATACTCAATTACATCTTTTAATCTTTTAGGGATGGCAATCGATAATTTGTACTCAATCTCCCGGGAGCGGTTCCTTGTTAGTAGCCAGGTTACACTGAATGCCCACTTGACCGAGTTCAAAGATCATGAACTAGTTAAAACCAGAAGGAACTCTGATGGCCAGGATTGCTTGTATATTCCTCTTGCAACTGAGGCCCTTGAAAAGCTATTATCTGAGATAAGTTAATTATGTTATTTTACCCACTGGCATGCAAGGTTAGTCTTGATACGGGTAAAATGGGAGATTTCCTGTATCACGGTGGCAACTTAGTAGTCTCCTTGCATGAGCAAATCTAACAAAGAACCCTTGCAATGCTTCTTTAGTTTGTTATTATGGCTTAAAATTTGTCTAAACCAGATGCTGATGTTTTTATAAAACTTAAGAGAAATCCAACTTGCTGGGTAATTGCTCGACTCAGAGCTAAATCATTTGCTGGGGAATTAATGTGTTATGTGCTCTTAAATGTCCTTGTATTGATTCAGATCTTTGCTTATCTCAAAAAGATTTTTTTGCTTATGGTTGCCATCCTGTTACCATAGCTTGCCTCCATTGATGTGCATCAAAAGGAATTATTTTCTTCATTATTATTTAAGAGACAATGTAAGTGATATTTAATAAGTTCAGATTTTTAAATCTGAAGCAAGAATTCAATATTCCAGCTGAAGCCGAAAACAAAAGCAATGATTTAATTCAATTCATAAATAAGTATCTCATAAAAAGCTAATTATAATTATTCAATTAGATTTCTTAATTTATCTCTAATCTGGCATTTTCTTCGTAATTTCCTTGTGCTTTCATTAATATGAATAAATGAATCACGTGGAAGAAAAATTCATGGCACGTGCAAAATGTCCTTTTAAGTCTTTTCCCCATAAAGAAAGTCTTCGATTTCTCTTTGTTATGTCTATATAATCTTCCTGCATGGTGACGGACGGTCCAACGAGAACAGCCATGACAAAATGATCCTTTCCTACCTTTCAGCCAATCAACGTTCGATTCCCATCAAATGACGTAGCAGGAATTTACTGGATAATTTGAAACCGAATATAGAAAATAGCCTACATTCGGCAGAAAATCTGGGACCGTCAAATGATTTTCAAAGATCGGACGGTTCCTAAAGGCCAGGGATTGGAACGTTCTGGAAACCAAGCTTGAAAAAACCCACTTTATAATGCATTTTTTTCTTCTTGCTCGGCCTCTTGAAACCCTAGCTGTTCATCGCTGTTTCTCTCTTTTAATTCGTTTTCTTTTTTCCTTCGTTCTTTGTATTCTTTTTCGTCGACACAGCAAAAGAAGAGTTAAGTAATGGCTGGTAAAGGAGAAGGTCCAGCGATCGGAATCGATCTCGGAACAACTTATTCTTGCGTTGGTGTTTGGCAACATGATCGTGTTGAGATCATTGCCAACGATCAAGGAAACAGAACGACGCCCTCTTATGTTGGCTTTACCGACACCGAGCGTTTGATCGGCGATGCAGCGAAGAACCAGGTTGCCATGAACCCCGTGAACACCGTCTTCGGTAAGTTTGACTCTCTCTCTCTCTCTCTCTTTTCTTTTCTTTTTCTTTCTTTTCTGAGACTTAGTTTCGTTTTTCTCTTTGTTTAGATCTCGTATTTTGATTCGACCTGAATTTGTTTCGTTTAGATATTGGCTTAGATTAGTTTTTTGTTAAAGCGGAAACATACAGATCTAAACGTTACGAGCTAAGATTGCTATGATTTAGTAAGAACTGTTGTAGCTTCAGCTGACATCGAAGTTCAGACTTCATATCTGAAAATCTTTCTTTTTGAATCTCTTCAATCTGACTATTTTTGAGTGATACTGACATGTTATTAGATCTGTTATTTTGTATTTTTCATTGTAATTATAGCTAGTACAAGTAGTAAAATATTATTTTGTTGATAATCATATTCATATATTATTGTTTTCATCTTCTAAATTTTATTCAATCTTCGCTGTTATCCATTTCTTTTGAACTAAGTTCCAACACATAGAATTACAATATACTTTTTCCCTTTTTATCATTGTTTATGCATAATATTCAAGTACATAGAATTATAGCGTAGATTATAATCTTACTGTTCCATATTTTAAAGCTTGAATTTTTAACACTTATTTTATATGTGTCTGTTTAGTTAGAGTTATGCGATACATTTTAACTTTATATTCTGTATATACTAGCAATTTTGATATGTGAAATTACTCAGTGAAATCAAGGTATTTTGTGCTTGGATGGACTATCATCTTGTTAGGTTTTTTATCATTTGAATTTATTTTGGGCGAACTAATGTGTTTTTATCTTGACAGATGCAAAGAGGTTGATTGGACGTAGATTCAGTGATGCTACTGTTCAGAGTGATATTAAATTGTGGCCATTCAAGGTCATCTCTGGATCTGGTGACAAGCCCATGATTGTTGTTTCTTACAAGGGTGAGGAGAAGCAATTTGCTGCCGAGGAGATCTCTTCGATGGTGCTCATGAAGATGCGCGAAATTGCTGAGGCTTACCTTGGTTCTACGGTTAAGAATGCCGTGGTTACCGTTCCTGCATACTTCAATGACTCGCAGCGTCAGGCAACAAAAGATGCTGGTGTCATCGCTGGCCTTAATGTGATGCGTATTATTAACGAACCCACGGCTGCGGCCATTGCTTATGGTCTTGATAAGAAGGCTACCAGTGTCGGCGAAAAGAATGTCTTGATCTTTGATCTTGGTGGTGGTACTTTCGATGTCTCTCTTCTTACCATAGAAGAAGGTATCTTTGAGGTGAAAGCCACTGCCGGAGACACTCACCTCGGGGGTGAAGATTTTGATAACAGAATGGTGAACCACTTTGTGCAGGAGTTTAAGAGAAAGAACAAAAAGGATATAAGTGGTAACCCTAGAGCTCTTAGGAGGTTGAGGACTGCTTGTGAGAGGGCAAAGAGAACTCTCTCATCCACTGCCCAAACAACCATTGAGATCGACTCCTTGTACGAGGGTATCGATTTTTACTCAACCATTACCCGTGCTAGATTTGAGGAACTTAACATGGATCTGTTCAGAAAGTGTATGGAACCAGTTGAGAAGTGTTTGAGAGATGCCAAGATGGACAAGAGCTCCGTCCATGATGTTGTCCTTGTCGGTGGTTCTACTAGAATTCCCAAAGTTCAGCAGCTTTTGCAGGATTTCTTCAATGGAAAGGAGCTCTGCAAGAGTATCAACCCCGATGAGGCTGTTGCCTACGGTGCTGCAGTCCAAGCTGCTATATTGAGTGGTGAGGGTAATGAGAAGGTGCAGGATCTCTTGCTTTTGGATGTCACCCCCTTGTCCCTTGGTTTGGAAACTGCCGGTGGTGTCATGACCGTTTTGATTCCGAGGAACACCACCATTCCAACCAAAAAAGAACAAGTCTTCTCTACCTACTCCGACAACCAGCCTGGTGTGTTGATCCAGGTCTACGAAGGTGAGAGAACAAGGACCAGAGATAACAACTTGCTTGGTAAATTCGAGCTCTCTGGAATACCCCCAGCACCTAGGGGTGTTCCACAGATCACAGTGTGCTTTGACATCGATGCCAACGGTATCTTGAACGTGTCTGCCGAGGACAAAACCACTGGGCAGAAGAACAAAATCACCATTACAAATGACAAGGGAAGACTTTCGAAGGATGAAATTGAGAAGATGGTTCAAGAGGCAGAGAAGTACAAGTCTGAGGACGAGGAGCACAAGAAGAAGGCCGAGGCAAAGAATGCATTGGAAAACTATGCTTACAACATGAGGAACACAGTGAAGGACGAGAAGATTGGTGCCAAACTTCCTCCAGCAGATAAGAAGAAGATTGAAGATGCAATCGAGCAGGCCATCCAATGGCTAGACAGCAACCAACTTGCGGAGGCAGACGAGTTTGAAGACAAGATGAAGGAGTTGGAGAGCATCTGCAACCCGATCATTGCAAAGATGTACCAGGGCGCTGGTGGTGACATGGGTGGCGGCATGGATGACGATGTCCCTGTTGGCGGAAGCGGTGCTGGACCAAAGATTGAGGAAGTGGACTAAGAAACTTCTCCCATTCTCTTTTATCTGCTTCTCTTCTATTATTCCTATATTTTAGATGTCGGATTCTTTTATTTCCTTTGTTTTTTTAACCGGATTTAAATTAATATTTTCTGGCTTGGGACCTCTTTTGAGTACACCTTATTCGAAGCCAGTTTTAAGATTTTAAGCATCCTATTGGTTTTAGTTTTCATTGTGCAACTATTTCTTTGGTTTTAGTTTTGATGTCATTTTGCCTTTTCTGGGGTCTCTTTTATTCATGATGGTGATAAAGGTTAGATATGCTGAAGCCAAATTTCTTGCAAGGATGTAACGTATAAAATCATTGGATTTTGATAATTTGGGCTGAGGTTTTGAAACCAACAGACTAGGGGTTTGCCACATTGCACCTAAATTCTGAAGATGCAAATGACAGGACCCGCTTCACGATTGCTTAGTCAGTGCACTTCTTTTCACCCAAATTATCATTTAAATCTTTCTTAATGATTCCTTTCCACATTAGGTAGCTTTCCTTGCAGATTCAAGTGGCCCTCGGTCTTTGTCAAAATTCGTCTTCAACATTGGGTCGACTCCATTACCATCTTCATGTGTAAGTTGTGAACTTGATTACTAGTTCAGATTCATATTATTAATAGGTCTTTGAAAGTTAAGAATTTAAGAAGGTTCAGATATATAATATCTTAAATTAGAATTGAAAAATGATGGGGTAGATTAAAAACTTTAAAAAAATAGTAGAAGGGTAATATTTATACTTATTTCTTAGAAGTATTGGCTTTGTGACTAGAGAACACCGATACTGCATTTATCTATGGTCGTGGAAGCTTTTAAATGAAGGTTTGGATAGAATCCTATATTGAGAAAAAAAAATAAAAGTAAATAAATTATTTAAATATAAAAAAGTGTGTGCTCATAGTAATTACATGTGTGTGTGTGCTTTACTGTATATTAGATTTTTGGATGATTTAATTGTCTAAATTAATTAAAAATTAAAGGCTGTCAGATTATTAATGGTTCTGTCCTTTTGAATAGAGGTATATCAGTTAAATAAACTCGTAATGATGTATTTATACTTCTTTGAATTCAATAAGAATAGGTTATTGAAATCTTTTAGATTCTATTTTTTTCGTATTTAAATTTTTTAAGATTTTTTTAATCAAAATTTTTAGTAAAAATTTTTTATTAAAATTTGATAATTTTATTATTTATTGCAAAGTATTCAATAAATTTTGATTATATCAACTTAATACGTAATTAATCATGTTAATTATCGTTATATATTCAAAATTTATACGTTGAAAACACTTTCACACCGGCCATTTATACGGGATTATCCAATTTATCACAAATTGGTTAAAGGGGTATGTATTGATGTCAGCCGAAGTGATTCGGATCTGATTCACAGTTTTCGGTGATTCTGCTTTGAGAAAAGCTACGGAGAGGTCATTAATGGATGTAACTGATCCCCACTTTTTTTCAGCCCTCCTATTAGTTTCCTTCTGAGGCATATTTTCCTTCATGATTAATTGGAGGGATTCATGAGAACAATACAGGGTGAAAAAGTGCTCAATCAATTGCCTGCAAATAAGAAAATGAATTGCATTGGAATCTATAAATACCTTTGTTTACGATTGATTATATAGACATGGTCACACGATTTCCATGGCCCATTTGGGGGACCAAAGGAGCGGCTACTCTTTCATGGAAAGGTAGGCTCTAGATTGTTATTCACTAAAATCTGGATGCTGCGCTTGTTGCATTAAAAAAATTGGGGTAGTTTAATGCGGGTTGATTCAATTGGTTAAGTATTTATTAATATTTTTATAAATATTAAGGTTCAAGTCTTCTTAATGGTCTAATTTAATAAATGATTTATAAGTATCACTGTAATATGTTTTGACTCTATACTGAAAGTAACATTTTCTTATTTAAGCATTTCTGTATTTAAAAAAAAAAGAATAAGGAATATTTAGATATGTTTTAAACTCACGATTATTACAAATATGTTATTGCATAATGCCTCTTGAACCTTGATGTTTTGCTTGGTTAATAATGTTACAATGTCAACAATTTTTCCTGCTTTACTGGGTAGTGGTTATGTCTCAAATCTTAATACCTTGACAGCTTAACATATTCTTAACTCCATGGGAGCTTCATTTCCATGGCTTCTCAAAGCCCATGCAAAGTAAACTACCCATGAATCCAAAATCTTGCCTTTGATAGCACTATCTTTTAATTGCAGGCAAAAGATTTCCTTTGTAATTCTTCATCAAAACTTAACATTTGTCTGAAAATGTGTGGAAAAATGAAAACGTTTATACAATAAACTTTGGTAGCACATTATATCTAATGATGTGTACAATGTTGTAATTTATTGGTGACTATGGGTTGCTTAGAAATTGGGTTATAAATGACGTGTGGTTTAAGATCAAATGCACACTCATTACTTGACTTTCACTTCAATCTATTGGAGAGCATTAAATTTGGTTTTTAATTAATAATTTGTGAAACATAATTATGAGATGATGAACCAAATCAAGAATATTAAATTCATTAATCATCTAATTAAGAATTGTTCTTATCATCGAAAATTTAAGGGTTTTGTTAACGAACGTTTTAGAAATTTTTTTTTATAAAATTATTATTATGTTAAAATATTTTAATATATTTGAAAGTAATTAGATAAACAGTATATTACCGCATTTAATATAAAAATACTAATATAAAAAATAACTTAATTAATCTTAAGTAATGACATTAATTAATAAAATTCAATATATATTTTTTATTATATAAAAATTAATGCTACTTTCCAATGTAATCACCTTTGAGCATATGAGGATTTCATGTAAGGATCTCACTTTTTTATTTGGATGGTAAGGGAAAATGATAGAAAGAAAAATTAATTTACTTCTAGTAAAAAAAATTATAATTTAAAATAAAAGAAGATATTATCGATATCAAAACTTTTAAATGACAATAATTCTTCTTCTCCTTTATTAATTAGACAATTTAATATTCTTTTACAAGCTTATATTAATCAAAATAAGATATCGACAAAAGAATCCCTCATTCACGAGAGAGTTTGAGACGAGGTACATCTAAATCTGATAATTCATATATTCGTATTATATTTACATATATTTTTTTAATCTTGTTAAAAGTTTTTTATATTTATATCAATTTTAATACATTTATAATTCGTATTATATAGATTTTAAGAATATATTCATTTAATCTCATGTTTTTTTTTTATTTTAAACATATTATATTTGTATAATCATGTCTAAAAAATATTATCTAAATATTTAAATTTAAATTTAAATATTATAAATTTAAGTTTAAATATTGACAACTTGTAATTTACTAAAAGAAATATCATTTTAACAATAATTTATTAAATAAAAAAGGAACCTCACCTTTTCTTTAAAAATAAAATTTGCTTGTCAATTTTGATAGTTTGACAATAAAAGGTTAACAATTTATTAATACCAAGATTACATGATCTTTGAAAAAGATTTCAAGCGTTAGATCAAACAAATCAACGGTTACGAATAAATTAACAACAACATTAAGAAAACAAAAAAACAACAACAACAACGACGAGTTTTTTTATTAAAATAATATAAATTTTTTTTTATTTAAGGTTTTAGGTCATTTTAAGATTATTTATCGAAATAGATCAATTTAAAAAAGCTATTGAGAAATTATAATTTTAAATGCCGATTTCTCAGCACAAAAAAATTATAAAATTTAATTAAAAAATTATCTAATCAAATGGAGATTTTGATTAGGTAATTTTTTAATTTTTTATAAAACAAATGAAATGTCAATTTCTCACCGATTGCAATTTTGGTGCATAATCGTCAAGTAAAATGTAGATTTCTCAACGTAATTGCAAGACAATTAGAGCATATAGTTAGGAAATTGTCATATCATATGCTCCAATTGT
>JBBYHK010000005.1:12206561-12219541 GCA_038382065.1 Adansonia grandidieri
ATAATTGGAGGCCTAAGATTTTCGAGTAATGGGAAAAAATACAATAGAATTAGATATGGAAGAGTTGAAAAAAAGGGATGGAGGTGGGGGGGAATGAGAAGATTATAGTTTAGTCTTTCTTTCTTGTTCGTAGAATCCATAAATTATAAGAAAGATGGTTACGTATTTGAAAGAAAAGAACATTGTTGAATGGTGGAGAGGGCTTGGTCTTTTGACAACTCCAGTTCTGACCCTTTCCCCCCACCTCAATTATTTCAACCTACTTAAAAAAGGGGTGGCCATGACTATGATTTGAATTTATTATATTGACTTTGTTTTTTTTTTTTTTTTGTCACATTGGGAATTTAGAATCAGCAGTAATCAAATGATAATGGGTATTACTGAATTTAGAATTTAATTAATTTAATTGATTAATTTTTAAAAAATAATTTAATAAATTTAAATTTTAAATTTTAATCTTCATAACTCTTTTTTTTTATTTAAAAGATCTGAGCTTTTTTCACTAAATAATTGATGGGTTATTGAGGGTTCTTGATTTCCGGTAGGTGAAGTTTGGTTGACTGGGAAAGGTAAATGATCATATAAAATAAAAATATAATTTAATCATTAATTTCATGGAAATGATGATGATGCTGTTTTGCACAATATTTTACTTTCACCTGGCTAGGATTAAATAAGTCTTTTAATAATATAATTTGTTATTTATTTATTTATTTTCCTTTTTCAGTTAGTCACTAACTTCTGCTGATTGGATGATTTAGGTCTTCAGTTTACTATATTTGTTTTCATTAATAAAGTTTGAAAACAGCTTGTTGATTGATTGCTTGATTAAACAATATAATGATTGTACTAAACAAATCCCATAATTCTCATTGATCCAAAATAGCGTTTCTGAATTACTTAAATTTTTGGATATATGATAAACAGTTTAATTATAAATTTTTAATTAATTTAAAATTTACACTCATAAAATTCAATGATCGAATTATTATTATTATTAATAATTTTTTTCAAGATAATATCTTCTTTCTTTCATTCCTATATTGGTAAGGACAGGAGGAAAGAAGTCAGAAGCAGCCAAATCATGCACGACTCAATCATTTGCTGCCATGCAAACTTGCAAATAATTGTACCCCACCTAAATCATATTGCCGTCTAACACCTTATGAGATTTATTATCTTAGAATTCTCATCTTTTTTTTTGCTCATATTTCAAATCAATCGGGAATTGGATGTTAGTTCATTTCGACATAGATGGTTTCATTTTACTGATATATATATATATATATATATATATAGTGAAACTAATCTCAAATGCATCTTAATCAATCTTGCTGGAAAGTGCCGACAAGTTCACTCACCGACTATGAAAGTGCCGACAAGTTCACTCACCGACTATGATTTTGAAAGCTTCCTTACCCCAAATCCTAGGTTTTCTTTGACTCTTTGGGCAATTTTTTTATTTACTATTCAACTCGTCTTGTTTATTAAAAAAAAAAAAAAAATCATTAAAACATAACGCAGTTCCACGGCAGGATAAATCATGATTAAGATAAGAAAGTACTTTAAATTTTTAAGGTTATGTGGCTGAAACCATTCAACAAATCGACAAAGCCTACAATAGAATTTCTACAAGATCTTTACTCAATCCAAAATCCCGAAGCTAAGATTTTCAAAGACTTTTTGAATTTATTTTCAAGCTAAGAAACCAACCCACAGTTGATTGGGTGATGAATTATATTAGTCCTGCGGGAGAGCAATGGTTTTATCTGAGTTTTGCATCTTAATCAATCTTGCTGGGAAGTGCCGACAAGTTCACTCACCGACTATGATTTTGAAAGCTTCCTTACCCCAAATCCTAGGTTTTCTTTGGCTCTTTGGGCAATGTTTTTATTTAGTATTCAACTCGTCTTGTTTATTAAAAAAAAAAAAAACCATTAAAACATAATGCAGTTCCACGGCAGGACAAATCATGATTAAGAGAAGAAATTACTTTAAAGTTTTAAGGTTATGTGGCTGAAACCATTCAACAAATCGACAAAGCCTACAATAGAATTTCTACAAGATCTTTACTCAATCCAAAATCCCGAAGCTAAGATTTTCAAAGACTTTTTGAATTTATTTTCAAGCTAAGAAACCAACCCACAGTTGATTGGGTGATGAATTATATTAGTCCTGCGGGAGAGCAATGGTTTTATCTGAGTTTTGCTCTCCAACAAGGAGGCCATTAGCGTTTGGATTTATGGGAAAGCTTTTTCTTCTTTTTTTTTTTTCCTTTTTAGAAGTCTTTTAGGCTCTAAAGCAACACTAAAAAATCTTGTCCATTTTCACAATTCCTGGTAGCCCACAACCCCATCATCCTGAGTAGAGGGATTGTCTGCATATCTCCATCATCCGGAGCAGAGGTATTCAATTCATAGATTAGGTCCAGTCACTATTCAAAATCTTTTATATTTTTTATTCAAGTCTAAATTGACTTGATTTAACTTGAAAGCCAAAATTATTGTTTATAAATTAATAAAAACTAAAAATTTTATATTTTTTAGCTAATTTTTTTTAAAAAATATATATTTTATTATTATATATTAATTTAAATCGAATCTATTCAAATTTTGAATCCAAATAAATAAATCCATCAAAGTCAAATGAATTCCCGGCCCATAGTTAAGCTTTATCAGAGTTCCATCAAAAGCTTAAAATGGAGCTACACTCCGAAGACACCCACACCTTCTATGGCCTTGGTTATAGCCTGATTCGGCTGAATCAGTGTGCCTTTCTTTAAAAAAAAACAAAAAAAGGTTTCGGCCTCCCACCCCCTCCCCCATGGGCCATGGCCTAATTAGAATTACATAACCAACCTCTAATAACTGAGATATAATGTCAATATATACATGCTGCTTGGTTTTCAAATCAAACTCTAGTTGCATATGTTTTCATAATGTTTCAAAACCCAACCTTTGATGATTGCAAATGTAAAAAACATTTATTTAACCCTTCTCTTTACAACAATACCAGCCCAAGAACTCAACCCGAATATAGCATTAAACATGTGTTAACGACATAATATCCCGCTGGCAACCTAAAATCAGCTTGAGACTTAATATACGTACGTATAAATTTAAATCCAATATTTAACTAAATTAATTCATGCAATCATTTTTAAAAGGTAAGATCGAGTAGCTGCAGGTTTTTTGGTTTGTCTTATAGGCCCCAGATTCAAGATAAAAGTAAGAAAATCAACAGTTTCTAACATCTGAAAAGGGCCAACGAATCAGGCATATTGCAAAAAGGCTGAACTAACGAAAACATCTGCAGGTAAACAAATCTGCATGATCGAACAAAACATACAACTGACCGAGCCAATGGGGCTGTGCATGACAATCTATCCATTTTCGAAAGTAAATCCCATGCATGAATCTTGCTAGCAGTCAGGCATACGATATATATATATACATACATATATACGTCCAGAGAACTAACTTAACGATCCATCAAATTCATCCCTTAACATGATTGTGAGCATATTTTGAAACAAATAACGAAGCAAATACAAGCTTACAAAACATAAACAATAATGATAAAAAGGACCTAAAATTTTATCCGTCACAAAACATGAAGCAGATATAAGCATCCCTCATATTTGAATGAGTGGGAATTGCGATCCCCCGTAAAGGCAAGAGCATTTCCATGAGTAAAACAACACAAATATTAACATGAAAAGACAAAAATTGCATGGAAAATTATGAAAAAGAGTACCGATAATAGCCACATGATACCACATCTTATTACTGTCAAATAATATATATACAACCAAATTTAAGTTGGCTTGAAGATAGAAACGGAAAAGTCGACAAAGCTAGAGTTACCTCAAGAAAATCACAAAATAAAAAAAAAAAAGCCAATTTTTTATATTTGGACTTTAATGTCAAGCCACATGCAACAATGTATACTTAACACATATTAAACATTCAGACTAAAGTACTCTCCTCTACAGCATAAGCATGGAAAAGTACTGCTCAAATTCTTGATCAATGGTTGGTTTCCTCGTGGTTTTTGGAGTCTCTGCAGAAAAGTAAAAAATATGCTTCGCGTTTCAGTATATTAAGAAAAACCAAATTTAATTGTCTTCACATAGTGACATTGTATACGCAATGTGTATATATTTTCAGAGTCATAGGAATTACCGTGGTTGACACTCCATCGTCCGGATGAAAGAGCATAAGCGTTTGGATTTGCCCCATCAGAGTTGAGAATTTCTTCAATTTCCTTATCTTGGTATTGCTCTATGGTGTAGTTTCCATATCCTGAGTAGATGTAATCTATATGGCTTCCATACTCTACAAGGGACTCAAGATTCTCAGCAATTTCAGCATCAGCAGGTTCAGGATCCCCACCAGGAAAAGATAATACTTCTTTTTCGACACCCCTTGATGCTACAGTTGTACCATTGGAACCTTGGGAGCTGGATCCCCAATCAGATGATGAGGAGGAAGCCCTGTTATATAGTAAATACTTTGCATCATCTGTTCCAAATTTAGCTTCAGCGTGCACAGACATCGCAGAGTCAGAATCTTCAGCAAAGCTGTTGCAATCTTTGGCCGATCCAGTTTCGGATACATCATAAACAGCCCCTCCCTTTCCTTTGAAAGTGCATGGACTAAACCGCTCTAATTCTGGGATACTGCCAAATGTCGGAGGGTTCAATGATAAGCTTTGCTTCCAACATTGATGCTTCGATTCAGGCAAGCCCAATTGCTCAGCCTCTAATTTCCTTTTCTTGTTTAAGTCGACAATGTTGAGCGACTTGTCGAGAAAGCTGAAAATGATAATACAAATGGGAATAAGAAAAGGGGGAGAGGCATTTGCAAGTACGAGGCTAGATGCTGCAATAATATAGCCAAAAAGAAACAGAGGGAAGGCAACCTACTTAGCAGATCAACTTTCTTTCTCATTTGCCGACCAAAAGTTATAACATGGAAAAATATCCAAGACGCCTTGGCCATTGATTATTTTCGGCCTCATTAAGGTTGGAAACCAGATCAAGTGAAGAGTCTTAAAATCCAGTATAATAAAGCTCTAAATGATTAACACAAGCAGAAATTATACGATCAAAGATATATCTCTTAAGAGTTTCAACTTGGAGGCTTCAAGTTCAAACTTTGCTGAACTACAGTGGAATTTAAGGTACAGAGGATCGGGTCATTTATGTTAACTAGCAAAATGCATGGTGCAACTCCTTATGTACTAAAAAGCAATTATTGAAAAGAGATCATAGACATTATCCTTAATTGTAAAGAAGTATTATGTAAGTACGATAAGGTCGTTTTATGGGCCCTGAAGATGATGGACAGACAAAGGTTATTTCTTTACTTAACATCTCAAGATAGCTGGTGAAATAGAGAATTTTCATTATCATACTTAGCAGGGATTCGATTTCTTCACGCTTATTGCGATTGTGGATGTTGTGAAGGTTACCCCGATCAATTGTGGTAAATTGGCAAACTGCAAAATAATGGTTGTAACATCGCAACCGCTATTTAAATCCTCGATACTTAGTACTTTTGGTAAAGAAGGCAAAAGGGCTATCCAAATGAACAACACAAGAAAACATCTAGTTCATAATCAAGAACAAAATAGTTGTCAGTTGTAAAAATTTCCCTAAAAACTAAGACTGATAAGCTAAATGGGTAAAACCCCATCAAGCAAAGAGAAACAATAGCTGGTAAATGACAGTTGCCCAACTAGTGACCAGCAAGGGATCAGACTATTAAATAACACCCGTTATCATAACTCCCATACACAAAATCCACCTCCAAAATTCTAAATGTTTCTCAATTTAGTAGAAGTTTTAGCTAATTAACAATAAAAAAAATAATAATAATAAGTTCAACAGTATGCTGACGTCAAAACAAAGATTCCATGATTTGAAGAAAACTAACTAACAAGTACATGCAATCGAAGAAGGTAAGAAATTAAAGACCCAGAAACCGAACCTCTTAATCTGAGATGGGTTTGTTTCATTATCCATTTCCATTCCAGACAAACACCTGCCAGACAATCTTAAGCTCCCAGATGAGGGTTCGGAGGAAACTAGACTACGACGACCCCTTCTTCCTTTTTCGCGGATATCCGACAACAAATTCTCCATTTTCTTTTTTCACTTCACTTACAGTTGAAAATTTCATCAATTCAAAGTCAGTGAGCGTGGAAAACACGAGCCAGTTACATGCTGAAACTCGGCAATTGTACTCGATTTAATGTTGAAGCGTTTCCTCGTGTTCTGAGGCAGCGCGTGAGATGATAACTTAGATGAGGACCATGCTGAGGCCACGTGAGCTTTCGGAGGTGGCCCGATGTTCAGTGCATAACTGGGGCCCACTATCCAAATTATCACTCTTCATAACATTGCAACCGTATTAGATTTGTTTAGCTAAAAGGGTAAATTTCAAAATCCACCTGTACTTTTTTTTAAAATTTACACATTACACTCATTGGTCATTACTTTATATTTCAGCAAGTTTCTATTTTAACCCCTCTATTTTTTTTATTAAAATCATAACTAGTTACTACAACATTATTTGGGATTTTAATGCTGTTTTGACCATTTTCGATTTATTTTAAACTGGAATTAAAAATTACATTTGAATTAAAGATTTTTGGAGTCATTTAGTTTAAATAAATGGCTTATATATATATATATATATATATATGGGGTAACATTTGAAAGAATTGCTCAAATTGGTTCAATTTTTAGCACATCAAAATTTACTGCTACAGTAAGTTGAACTTTATTAGATAAATGTTAGATCTACCTCTTTGGGAAGACAGACACAAAGAATGATAAGACCGAAGAGCACAAATTAATGAGGGATTGACAACTTGGCAGTGGATGCCACTTCTTTATTAACTGTGTCTGCATTTGCCAATAAGTAGAGACATTAAACAAATAAATCCTTTTGCCCTCCTTAGAACTGTTAGGTATGACTGTTGCACTAGAGATGACCAAAAGTGATAGAAAAAGCAAAAAAGAACGATTCTATTGAGACAAACAGACACTGTAAGAACCAGAAATGTATCAAACTTGTCTGTATTTTTGAGTTACAAAGGAATTTACAGTTTTCTTTTACATAATTGATACAATTGTGTCTGTTGATTTTGCATGAACAATTCTACGTTGAGGCCCCTCCTCATGGACAAAGTGTCAAAAGTAAAAAAAAGACTATCAGCAAACCCCCTATAACCAGAAGCTCAAAAAAGGGTCAGAGAAGAAGGGGGGGGGGAGAAAAGAGTAAGACCGCACCAATCCTATTTCTAATTGCTTTGCAGACACCTTTGCCTGGCTATTGCTTGCAGCAATAGCTTCAAAAGCTCTGAGACTAACTGTTGCCAGAGAGATAAATGGCCTCTTTCCTGGACGACAGCGAGGTGATAGCATATGTGCTAGGATAACTTAAAAGGGGACTACCGGATATGAACACGAGGTAAGCATTTATCAATCCCTCAAGCATCAAAAACTTTTTATATTGTCAAAGCAATTGTTAAAATTAATTAAAACTTCATTTTGATGTTGATGCAGCAGATATGCCATCATAGGCTGTTCGAAAGCGGAGACCATTACCTATGTGTCTAGATGTGGGGCATATCCAGCAGAAGATATTTGGACCCAATACCTGAAACAATCAGATGGCAACAGATGAAATAAGAGTTGTAAGCCTTCTATAAAAATATAAAGAAGAAGGAAACAAGGTGCAAAATGCACCAAGTTAAAGATGTTCAATCTAGTCTTGGTCAGAGGAACCACTAGATGATAGAATTATCATAGTTGGCAGTTTAAAACTTGGCACATAGAGACTGCTTAAAATATATATGATTGAGAGGATATTTGAACGCTAAGAAGCTATAATCTAAAGTTAACAATAAAAGATGAGGTCCTCACTAAGTCATCAAGATAGAAGCCCTGACAGATAAGTTTTTTATAAAAGCCATCAACACAACATCTTGCATTCCTCAGCATAGAAAAAGGAGAGGAGCAGAAGCAGTTCCATTTACTAGTTATTACCGATGTTAGATTTTCATAGGCACCGAGATCATATGGATGCTTATAGACATTTCCTCCTTTCTCTGCAAGCCATTTAGCTCTTACCCCTTCATGATACTGCCAATTTTTAAACAAAAATAAAAGGACACAAGTAAAAAAGTCATTATAAATTTAAAACCAGAATTGAAACAAACAAAATACAATGTAAAATGATTATCATTACCTCAATTGTGGTCTTATTTTGCAAAATGAGGTAGATATGCCAACCAAACAGAACACTTAAGGCCACACTTAATGGGACTAATAACAGTCCAGAAATAACCTGAAAATGCCAAGTCATAAGCACAGCACCAACACGGAGAATTCTAGCTCTAGAAGGTAGGTAATCATTGACATTACATATGCAATTCTTAAAGAATCTGCACTTTTCTGCTCATCATTTTGGGAATCGTTAGTAAGGCTACCCACAAGTAAAACCTGAAATTTAAGAAAATACAAAAATATATGAGAAAACGACCAAACATGAAGTGCCCAGTAAAACTAAATCACCATGGCGTTGGTCAATCCAAAGGAAGAAAGGCACTCATTTCGAAATCAAGTACAAAATTAAAGCATATGAAAGATCTTTCTTAAATCTAGCAAGAGAATTTCAAGATCCCAGTGTAAAATTAATGTTATTATGATATCACGTACCAGAGAATAGATGCAAGCTATTACGGCAAATACAACGAAGACAAAGAAGACCTTGTAGTTTGCGTGGCCAACACAATTACTAATCCAAATGCAATGGTGATCCTTATAATCAAGAAGAGCAACTTTTAGCACATTATCGAGGACATTTGAGACATGCATGAATGATAACATAGATCGTACATACCATTCTTAGAATGCATCTCTTGCAAACACGACAATGATGTGCACGAGGAGGTTTAAAATGAGAACACTTTTGGCAATATCTCAAGTCCCCTCCCTACGAGACATTCCAAACAAAGGTCACAATCTGGAAATAGATGACAATAAAAGTTATGCATAAAAAATGTAAGTCTATTAACCTCCCAAATGCGACAAATTTCATAGATTACATCAATTCCCAATATTACCCTGGTCTAAGGACACCTTTAAGAGGAGTTAATCCAAATTAAGGAGATTTTAACTCCACTTACACGTGGACTTTTTGTCCCATTGAAATTCTTTTAACTTAAAGTTCTGCACAAACCCGTAACAAGTGACAAAAATCAAAATCAGTCTTTGAATAGAAGACAAGCTTCAAGCAAACAGGAAAGACAAACTTATTCTGGTTCCAAGTAAAAGTCGATGTTAATATGTTCATCCAATGTGACCCACGATGACGTCAATTTATGCTTCTAAGTTATAGGTTAAACAAACAACTAAATTATAACGATGACAATAGTTCCCCTGATAACGACAATAAAAGTACTGGTAGTTAGAGAGACCACAATGACAGCTAGAGCGTCATCCTAACATGAATGATGCAGCGCCAAAATGACAGTCTCTGCTATAATTAACAATCAAATAACACATTGTTTTTGTTATGACTAATCAAATTTACAAACCAACCATGATGACGTCTCTTAACTTTCTTCTATTATAAGGGCTTTGTATAATGCAGAATAAATCCATGAAAACCCCAAATGATGAAGCAAAATAGGGGCATTCATTTATTCCGCTTTCTTTCCCACACTCATCATGGAATATTTTTGACAATGCATTTTGCTCATCTCCTTATTTGGCATCTCTGACACATTAAGAAGAATAACAGGGTTACTCAAACCTGCCATCCCAGCAATTACATCGATCTCATTTCTAATCAATTCCAAAACTATCACCAAATCTAGAACTAATAACACCCCCCCCCCCCAAAGATCATTTTTTTTTTTAAATTTTCCCAAATGCAAAATTTGCTAATATGTTTCAACTCCAAAATCAGCTCATTGGCATGCAATAATCATGAAAATTGCAACAAACCCAACATTATTCTCTTCATTTCTAACAAATCCAAATTGCAAATATCAATCATTTTTATTAAAAACATAAAACTTTATCACGATCAAGCATTCTCGACATAAACAACCTTAACAAACATAGTAAAACATGGAATTTGTCTATGCTTTTTTTTTTTTTTTTTGGTTTTTGGTTTTGTTTTTAGAGCGCACCTTGCGTTTGATCTCATGGATAGAAACTTGGGAATCTTCGATGTCGGGCATGAAGGAAGATGGGACCCGACCCGGATCCGCAAAGATGGCAAAGCCGTAGTTGAACACACACATGACGGCAACAACGGTAAAAACGATGGCGTTAATGATACCAGGAGAGGTCATTAGACCAAACCAGCGGTCAATGAAAACAAAAACCGTACAAAAATAAATAAAAGCGATGGCCGAAACGACAACGGTTACAGGCAACGAAAAGCTGAAGCCTCGCTTCATGGTTTAGGTGTTTACTAAAATGACCGGATAAGTGGGGGGAGTCGCCGGCGTGAAAGACGTCGGCGTGTCGGGCGCTGCTGAATTTCGAGGTGGAGCTTTGTTTGGTTAATTTTGATTTTGATTGCTGCGAAAAGTTGGAAGCTTTGATTTGGGAGTTGGTCCCGGTTGGGAGACAACTGTTATATTATAATACTTTCTAGAATTCCAGATGGTGCGGTGCCGTTGAAGTTTTTTCTTGTTTTACTCCAATGCCCCTTTTTTTGTTATTATTTCAAATTGACCCTTAGTAGAATTTGATTTTATACTTTTGTTATGTATAAATATGGTAAATTCAAGAAAGGGTGAGTTTTCGTTGGCTCGGAAGGATAGTTGAGTTTGGTAATCTCAATCTAAATCTTCTTGGTTTGTATTTTTTAAAGGAAATTGGCAATAAGAATCTTGGATTTATGAATCATTCAAACTTTTGTAATATCTATGAAATGATATATAATTGAGTTTATCTTAAAAATAAGCATTAATTACCATTCATTGTTTTGCTACATCAAATATTATGTAATCATAACCCCTAGTCAATGGCAGTCATTTGTCAATTTTGATTCGGATTGCCAGAAGGACATTGCAACGCGCACATACGATTTGAGCCTCTGGTCCTTCCTGGCCTCAATGCTGCTCCAGAATGACGAACAAAAGCCCACACCATCCTATTCAGGGCAACTGAGATAAAGCACAATATAGACATGGAATGCCGTACACAATAGTAAAAAAGGTCCTTTGTTACGATCTCAATTTTTTCACATTCTCCCCCCCCCCCCAAAAATAAAGTAATAAAATAAAAGAACTAATATCATCTTTATGGGAGAAAAAGACTGTTAAGGCTGTTCCAACCAGAGAGACAATGGCTGCACCAGCAGTTAAATAGGTCACTATCGGCTGGTACATCTCCAACTGCTGCAACTATTGTCAGAGATGTCTTTCGGTTCTTCGGGGTTCTGGCCCTTGGTCCTGGACAAAATTTTTGACCTCCGGTGCTGCCACAGCAAAACAGGAAGAGAGAGAATGGCCACCTGACACTGGCGACTGTACCTGTCTCCATTCTTGTTGCATATAACGTTTGCAAGGATGCAAGGGTCGCCACTGCTAACAGAGTCAATTGCTACTGTGTCTTGGGAAGGGAACAAATTGGAACAGATATATACATATCCTACTCTACAATCTAAGAACGAGGTTTTACATTGTGGACGTTAGACCTTAGCGAAGTGACACATAGCTGCTCTGCGCCAGGGTTGTCTTGTAATATTTCTAGCCTGTGTCAATGATTTGCTTGCCACTAGTATATAAGACCACGTCAGAACTCGAGATTCTTGAGGTTTCCCGTATAGGGATTGTCCCCTACCAAATATTCACAAGAGACGTCCAATTTCAACCACTTTCTACCGGGCAAGAAAATCTAGAAACCGGAATCAAGGCTTGTAGTTTTGCAGCCTAATCTCTCGCAATCAGGTATGTTACAGCCACTTGGTATTAGAAGAAAATAAGCAATGCTGTAAGAACCATTGAAATGATTTCCTTCAATTACCCCTTTTTCATTGGGGTTCAACCAATAGATAAGCCTGCCTTGTTCACCATCCAAGAGGGAAAATAACTTGTGAAAATGGGAAAAAACATATCCAAATTATTTATGTTGTAACGTTAAAAGGCAAATTTACCATATATCTAGTTCCGTCTGAGTTACAAGAGCATTACTGGGTGGCTCCTCTGGATCTTTTAACTCCAGGTACAACAAGTCAACAACAAACAGAGGAAAAAAGTAGCTACAATGTGGTGAAGATGCTTGAATTGAACCCCTAATTCTTGATCATATGCAATTAAGAAAATCAATCTCCTTAAGATATCTAATATCTCCGAAATGAATAAATCACAAATTGGCACTTCAATCACAAAAGCCTAAATTACCTTCTGCAAGTATTGCAGAGGCTAACTTCTAGATAATAACATCCACATTGCAAGTGTGATGCTATTCCCAACAGAAATCCAAACAACTTAAAAACAAATTGACCTTCACATCACAAGCCACATTTTCATAAATCTTGGTAACAATTATCACAACAATATACCAGAATTTCAAGTGTCTATAACACCAACTGTTACCGTGTAATGCTGTACATCATTTAACACAGTCGCAAACAAGTTGAAATGGATTAGATTCAGAGTGTGGGTTTTGCTGCCATGAACAAATTAGGTAATCAACATCATTTCAACACATGCATGATATTCAATAATGTTTTGACAACATTGACCCAAAATGACACCAAAACCCCAAGTTACAGTGAAGACTGTTCATCAAAATAAGTCTTTATAAGATGTTAGATGGTTAAACTATCAATCAAATTTCGAAAATTCTGCATCACAAATTTTTATAGAGAGAGAGAGAGAGAGAGAGACGTGACAATAAATAGAGATAGGTAATCATCAAGGCACTTTAACTGGCCTTCTAA
>JBBYHK010000005.1:12253224-12266154 GCA_038382065.1 Adansonia grandidieri
GTCTTTATTGAGAGATTTTTACTTTTTCTTTGTTTTTCACCCTCCCTTTCAATCTCTCTTGGAACTCGTCTGCTCCTTCCACGGCCTAAAACAGTAAAACTGTAAAAAGTTAAAAATAAAAATATTATGTTGCTGCATTCAATTCAAGCCGTGGCCCTCGTAACCCATAGCCAGCATGCACCAGCAGCTGGCGAATCTGCTCGACCACGGCCCGTTGCTCAGCCCACATGGTGCGCACCACTACATTACGTGCAGGTTCTTTAACGCTCCCATGTTCGCGTATGCTGCGCGTCTACATGTTTTTGATATGGGTTTACGATGCGTCTCTAATGGTGGTAGTAGAAGTCTGCATTACATTTTACACGTTAGTTGGGTTTTATTTGACTTCGTCCAGAGTTTCTGCTACGCCCCTAAATTTTTATGTTTTGTTTTCATATTTGTTTTTTTTCCCTCAATTTTTCCATTTTTCTTTCCAAAATTATTGGCGTTGATTATTTTAATACACAATATGGGATTGTACCAGCTTTTGGGTTGGGAAAACCCAACAGAATATCATTTCAATTTTCGTACTTTGTCTGATATTTTCCTCATGTCAGAAAGCAACTTCTACGACCCTTCATCCATGGCGTTATCAATGAATTTTGTGGGGGAAAAAACAAAAACAAAAAAGCTTGTCCACAATACTGTTTATCAAATCTGGGAATACAGTTCTTTCGCTTTCACGTCCCCGCTGTCTATTCCTAGCTAATCTATAGCCATTAGCCCCCCCTCAAAACTATGACTAAAATTAATGTTGCACTTTTTTCTTAATTTTTATTGCTTAGATCAAAATATTATAAAATTATGTTTAAATCATAAAATAATATATTACCATGTTTAAGAGCTCGAAGCTGCTGCTAGGAAAACTATTGCAGTAGCAAAGTATATTGACTGAGGGCTGATGGAACAGAAACCCAATATGTGTAACCTGCAACTGGTCATGCTATGGCACTGTAACATAATTATGACAACAGTGCCCTAAAAGAGAACTAAGAACGTAGGATCTATTTAGTGAAGTTAATGGTAGTAATTCATTTCGACCATACATTTATTTACGCCTTGCTTGAATACTTATTTATTTGTTTTTAACGTACAATTATACAGCGAAGCTTTTGAATTTGGAGATTTATTAAATGTGTGGTTTTGACTTATGAGCCAAAGGAAAGTGAGTACACATACCGTTTTTATAATGTCAAATGTCAAATTGTATTAAAAGTTTTAGCAGCTGGCGCCTGGACTTCCTTCCTGTTATTACTTGGTTGGAACTTTGAGGAAAAGTGTCCCCTCATTTAGTATTTTCTTCTTGCCTGCCAAAACCTGTTTTCTTCCACCTGGCTGCGAAGTAAATGGCCAAAGAATTTATTATCCAGCTATATATATATGGTATCTTTCAAAATATCTTACAAATTTTCCTTGAAAATATCATGCATTTGCAACAGGATGGATCCAAGCCAGGGCCACTCCTTTTGATTGGAAAGGCTTTTCCATCTTGACAATTTCAACGGTTGCTCAACCAACCAAGCCAGTTACTTGGGAGCTCCCCATACAGCATTTAAAAACAAATCATATACGATGTACTCAAAAAGTTTAATTCAATTAATTATTTAAAAAAAAATAATATCTAAAATATATGAAAATTAAATTATAACATCCCTAAATCATATTTGTAAAAAAAATAATAATGATGGAGAATAATGGACTATGGTGATGTTTGATGGATAGGTTGATGAGGTAGGTTGAACCTTTCAACAAAAACAAAAAGAAAGCTTTATATTAGCGCAGGGATTTGTTTCCTAGCAAAGAACATGGGTTGAGTAGGCCTTACATACGTATTTCGTAATGTATATGTTACCTAGATTTGGATGAACAAAGATCATTTATCTAATGCCACCGCCTACTGCCTGCGACTGCTGATGTTTTTATCTTCGGTTGACTTACCTTTTAAAGTGGATCTAACCTCTGACACACTTCAAATGTGAAGAATATTTTCAGGATTGCTTGGGAGTTGAGACTAATTCATATTTTTTAGTCCTATTCATACTGGTGGTGATATACATATTCACAACGCCAGAATTCTTGGAAAAAAATAACTACAAAAGTCAACACTAAATCATCAGCTTCATTCCCATAAATAAACGTATAAGAGTAAAGACAACATAGCCAGATCATTTGGCAAATAAGCAACTTAATTATATGTCTTTGATGCAAAAGAGTGTGTTACATCTTAAGCTCCATAGAATTGATCAAATAGGTTTAAGTTCAGGCAGCATGAACAGTACTGCAATCATCAAATTTTTAGAAGGGATGCAGTTGGGAGACGTTTAGTAGTGCTGCTCTATTTCCTTGGCGTTCAGAGCACGAAACTTGATGACCAAGAACCCGATAGCATGACCAGCAACGGCAGCTATGAAGATTCCAAGATTGTAGGACATGACAGATAGCATAACCACGTAAGCGAAGCACATTCGGACAGTGTAAACACAGGCCTGAGTGAAAGCTCCAAGGAATCGTCCGGTGCCTGGTTTAACCGCTGGTAACATAGACAGAACCTCAATAGCGGCGCCTAACAACAGCACGAAGAAGATCGCTATTACATACATGCCGGATTTGCTTCCAGGCCATCCAGAAAACAGAACTGTCACATCTTTACCCCAATAGAAGCTCATGTGCATATCCATTGATGTCACGCTACCATTAGACATTGACCCTGACTTAGGTCTAGGCATATCCATGCCACCATCAGAAATTTTCTGCGAGATCTAGGCAGAGAGAAGAGGGACAAAAAAACTCGATAAAATTGGAGAAGTAGCAGAGGTAAATTTTCTTGGGAGTATCTATATTAAATAAACAAGTAGGAAATAACGACGAAATTAACACATTCGTTTTGGTGAAGAATTAAAACACCATTTCTTAGAGTAAAATAAATTATATAAGCTATGGTCTGCATCAAATTATAAATACTAATTGGGATGAAAATTATCAGTTTCCCCTCTCCGGACGTTGTAGTTTGATTGAGATATAAACTTTGTCCATTTCAGGATATGATCTGATCAAGTGCGCTTCATCCTGTGAAGATCATGAAGTTGTCAGACCTACTAGCTACTAGACTAACATGAGGATTGACGAGGACAGCCCGAAGATACAAGCTGAATCCCCTTCCATGCCAATCATGTGCAGCCCAAAAAGAATAAAAAATAGCTCCGAGGTTCGTTTGTTGACACTGGCCCACGATGGAAGTGTTGGGAAAGAAGATGTCAATGAACACTCCAAAGAGAAAGACCAGAAGCCGAGTGATCGGATTACTTGATTGTAGAGGTTTTGTTTTGTAAAGACGTTAAAATGACTTGTTTAATTACTCTGTATGATCTAATTTTCATCAAGCATAATTTATGTTACTCGGATTTTTTATTTTTTTTAAAATACTCAATTTTAACACCTATATGCGATCTTCAAATATACCAAAAAAAAAAAAAAAAAACTTAAAGAAAAAAATTGAGTATACCTGATCAGGCAAATACCTCTACCGACATTCATCAACGTAATATAATTCACACCAAATGTCACTTTCAACAATATAACCCAACAATGAATTGCTGCTGTATTATGATAACATGAAAGGAAAAAAGATTTTCCATTTGATATTAGATGGTTATGAATTACATAAGCTTTATTATATGGGTATAGTGCATGTATAATCTTCGATAAATTTCATTTTTTTTAAAAAAATTATTTTTGTTACTTCGTATAACAAAATAAGAAGGATGTTAGGCATTCCAATCAGAAAATGTGTGCAAAACTATTATAATTTCAAATGCAACCCATTATTTATCTAGTACTGGTACATCTTCACAGAATTAATAGCAAATTAAAGCCCGAAGGAAAGAATCAGGTCGCGGCAACATAACTTTCGTAAAATGTAATTAGATCACTATTCTTACTAGCTAACTCCTCAAAACTGGTTTTTCCTTGGATGATATATTGGCAATTTTTAGTGGCAGTGGCAGCCTTGTTCAGATCTTCAGCCATGACATCGATGGCATGGGAGTTTAAGTTATTGTTAGCCGACGAAAGGTCCGTGATCCTCTTGTCGTTAAGAAGCTTGCAGTCATGGGACTCGATGACAGAGCTAGAAGAATCGTCCCGCATTCTAGCTACGGACGTCAGCTGCTTGGCTCAGTGCATTTGTCAGAGCGAGACTAGCAATCTAACCCGCGGTTGGCCATTCGTAAGGCAATCGTGGGTTTGGAGTTAGAGTATAAACACAAAGATCACTGTCGGATGTCTGGCTGCAAGCCCCATTCACAAGGTCTATACCATGCAAAGGCTTATCAAGCTGATCTCCATTTGTGGGGTGGATGACGATCATGAAGACCAGTAGCACAAAGGACATAAAATCTGACAGAGGAAAGTTAGAGAATGTGCGTGGAATCGGGCTATTCTTATTGTAGACGTAACTTTTTATGTTGATTTGGACAATTTTAAGCCATAAGCTCTTTAAATAGTCCGAAAACGCTTTGGGAGGTAACACAATTTACGTACGAATGTACATTCACTCATTAAATATGGCCACTTTCCCATATCCATGATTTCCAGAAATCAAGCTCATCACAACAACTTCAATTTGTTTAATATAATCTATTTGTTCTAATTTGTTTGGGAATAAATGGCCTGCAGTTTTCATGATCCTATTATCCAACTTAAATATGACTGCAACATTACGCAGCTATTTTGATATTTCGGTTGTCTCCGTCATTGATATTTATTGTTTATATTTACTGCAATTGAGAGCGTAGCATAGATTATGTCTAAAATTATGATGAACATAACTTGATAAAAAATACATCAACGACTGCTATTTAAATCCCTGATCCTAAAGGAGGGGAGATTATCATCCATGATATCCCATTTGCACTCGGGGGTGCTGCAGC
This sequence comes from Adansonia grandidieri, assembly GCA_038382065.1. Classification (NCBI taxonomy): domain Eukaryota; kingdom Viridiplantae; phylum Streptophyta; class Magnoliopsida; order Malvales; family Malvaceae; genus Adansonia; species Adansonia grandidieri. Next base: position 12,258,192 of record JBBYHK010000005.1, read on the forward strand.
ACACAACAAACATCATCTCCTTTTGCCCAAACGTTCTGCATTTGGTGTTTAGATCCCCTTTCCTAAAAGCATCATAAACCGAGAATTTGCTGCAAGTAGTGAAGCCTTCTATGCTATCCTTATGGAGGAGTCAAAGGTCATCCCTGATTTTGGTGCCTCGGCATACAGTTCTCTTCCTCAGTGGCAATCTTCAGGCCCCTCTGTAAGGTTTGTTTATCCAATATGATGCTTTCAGCACTTAGGTTTCCCACGATGTATCACCTTTTGCTTGGCAAGTCACTTAGATTTCGATTTACTTGTAATTGCTAGTGATAACACTTTTTTACATTGGCAGCAGTAACTTAAATCCCTCCTGACGGGTTGGATTCTTAGTTTCCTACAGCCTCACAGCCCACTAATGCTGGAATAATTGAAATTCTGCCAAGGCGTCAAACATATGGAAATTCGACAACCAAAAAGGTCATTACCTTCCTGTAATCACTTTGACTCAGAGTTTGATCACCTCCCCCCCCCCCCAAAAAAAAGAAAAAATTCGTCAGCTCAACTCAAAGCTTACTCTTGAAGTGATACTGAGAAACCTGGTTGCATTTGAAAGCATGTCAAACGATAAATCAGAATCCCAAGATACACCAAATTAAAGAATGGGATCATAGATAATTAATGCTGAGGATGTGAATTTGCTAAACAAAGCAGACATTACCAAAGGTGATATATACAGGCAGTGTTCAGATTGCTAAACTCTTTAATGGATTGAGTGAATTCATGGAGCCAAAGGGTTAAGATGAGTTATAAATTCATATATAAAGCATTAAGGAATATTACATCAAACATACAAATTAATTTATAGCAAATCTAACGTAAACTTGAATCAGACTCACACATTATGGTATTAAGATTAGGATGTTTAAACAATTTAAGAGACCTAAGTTTTTACAATTTCTAAATCATTTCTTTATAAAAAGTGAAATGCCAAACTACCAATTTTTCCTAAGAGTTTCTTTTTCTTCTCTACCTTTTACATGGGATGTTTTCTATATCATTATGAAAGATTAGTTTTCAACTATTCATCATAGTTGATTCACTTTTCACCTTCTACATGCAATATATGGTAGCATGGGAAGAACATTATTCATCAACATAGAAAAAGGAGACCAACTTTTGTTGCTAATAGCCTAACGCACACACAGACAGACACACACACGCACGTAATTCCCCGCACATTAAACGAATTCAATGTAATGCAAATTCAACTAAGCAAAATCTAGTTCGAGCAAATTATAATATATGGTTGCCTTGGAAGATTTTTTTTTTTTTTTTAATTTGGAGTCAAGACTCCAGATGATACCATTATGCAAGATTTGGGATTTTGTAATTTGCACTAATTTCACTCTCATTCGTTAAAAACAAATGAGATAAAAAAGCAATATTGTAGAATGAACAAAAGGTTGCACCAAAAGTCATTAGGCCTTATCTTACTTCAGTCTTTTAAGAAATTAATACTATGATCGTTATTTCATTGATGTAGATCTTCCAGCACATAAAAAGGCATTATTCATTTGATTCATTTTGTCATAGGTTGTTTGTGTTGAAAATTCCTTCACCAAAAAAACTAATGGAAGGTTCCCAGAATCAAAAATATTTACAAAAGATTTTACTATATAAATAATTAATGAGTTTTTAGAATTGATTAAGGTAAAGTGTATATAACAATACAAAAATCTGAATTAAATTATAATAAATTTTTAAAATAAAAGATAAAAGTATCATTTACTATAATTTTAAATATTTTTAATTAATTTTATTTGTTAAAACAGATGCCAAAATCTAGTAAAATGAAAATAATTAAAGAACTACTCTTTCTTTTTATTCTATTTCGGTTTCACTTTTGCGGAAATAATAGTAATTTGTTTTGAGAGAGAGAGAGAGAGAGAGAGAGAGATATATTTTAAATTTAAAATAATAATAAATTGAAAAAAAGGGGTGTTTTTATATATAATTTTGTTTTTGGATAGGTCATTGTCATAACTTTAAACTGTCTCTCCATACTGAATTCACAGTTTTAAGCATAGAAAATCAACAAATAATAAAAAAAAATAGAAACACAGTAGTTACAACTGAGAAACATAATCTTAAAGTTTTCAACTTTTTTTATTTTTTGGTTAAAAGGTTTTTCCTTTTTATCGAAGGTGAAGAAGCCTTGATTCAGCCATTCCCCCCCTTCGACCTTTGCTTTGTGTTCCTTGTTTCTCGATCTTGATCGTGGGATCGCGAGTGTTTGATCGCTTGAAGAATCGACTAAGCGTTGGCATTTTCGGCTGTGGCGGATCCGAAGTTGGTTATTGGAGGAAGGAAAGGGAAAGCATAAATAAAATTTGCTAACTTCCATGTTTTTTTTATGGCGGAGTTTAAGATTTTGTTAAAGCGGATTTCACAGAATATTGAGCGGTTTTTAAATTTAAATGATGGTAACCTTGACTGCTGGGATTTGAAGCACTATGGAAGATGACGCTTTACATTGGTCGCGAAGCTTCAAAGGTGTGTTTTTTCCCCTCTTTTTCGTGTTCTTTGTATACGAAAATGGAAGTTATTTAGGGATTTTGATTTGATATTTGGGTTTTAATTCATTTATTTTTATTTTATTTTGTTCTTCTAGTTATGGAAGAGAATTTGTGCGGAGACAACTACAAAGATCAACCTTCTCCTAGACAATTGGAAATACGTTCTTGCTGGTCTCATTTTTCAGGTTTCATTTTGTTTTTCATCTTTATTCAGATTAAACCCATTTTCTATTTTCAATATCTATTTCGTTTGAATAATTTCAAACGTTGATTTCTTCCTCAAAAAAAAATTGCATTTTAAGTAGTGGATGCGTAGTGGAAAAGCAAGCTTTTTTTTTTTTAATAGAGATGTTTTGATTAAAGAAAAGGGGGTCTGGTGAACTGTAATGACCGGTTTCTTAGACATTTTACTTAGAGAAATGAAGCTTGGGCTTTTAGCATAAGATAAATCTGTCTCATTGTTCATACAGATCATTGGTTTAGCAATGAAAATGTTGACCTAAATAGATTGTTTAAGCTTTAGCATGTTACTTTAAATTGCTTCTCAAAAGATTTTTCTGTCATCCAAGCTTGTTTAGTGTTTAGATCTTCCAAATACTAAGTATGCTTAATTTATGGTCATTTTATAATTTGAACAATTAGTAGGCTGTGGCTTTTGTTTTGGGTCTGAAATGTGCATTTACTCTCTGCAGTACGTTCATGGTCCAGCTGCCCATGGAGTTCATTATCTACACTGGCCAGGGCCACTACTTCAGGATCTTGGGTTCTTTCTTCTTCCAATAAGAACAAGTTTCTTTTGTTTTTGCTCTTGGCTTATCTCACTGTTATGTGCCTATTATTTAGTGAAATGCATTCTTATTTTAATTTCTTCTAAATGCAGGAGCTTGGGCAAGATAAAGCCTTCATCAGTGTGACCCTGTTCACCTTTGTCTTTTTATCATTTTCTTGGTAAGGTTATTCTGGTGTTGCCTTTTTTTTAATTTTTTTTTTTTTTTACATCCTTTTCTATTGATAATTCCGTTAATTTTATTCAGTTCTCAAATTTTTACTACACGATGTTGCAGTTCTCTTATTGCTGTTCTATTAGCATCTTTTGTGTCTCCATTTCTAAACATGTATATTGCTATTTGCAGTGGACTCTCCATCCTTTAGTCTTCAAGAGCAAAATGATCTATACAGTTCTAGTTTGGTGCAGAGTGCTTGGATTTTTAGTTGTGAGTGCTGATGCTTAGTGTTCTGATTATATATTCACTAACATAGGGCCTTGTTCTAGGACTAATTTTTAGGTTCTTCTTTCCATCATGTTACGCCAACACGGTTAAGTGTGAATCAACTGAAGCATTGTTGGATTCTCTTAAATATTAGGTGAACAATTGTCCTCATTCTCCGGCTAGGAATTTGTTGAGCTGCTAATTCAATTTGAGAAGCGCATCCAATCCTGGTGCAATAGCATTCAAGGCTCAGCTGAGCTCATTTTGGCTTAACTAGATATCAATTACAAAAGGGCTGATGATTTTTCCTTTCCCCCTTTTTCATTGTAACCAAGGGTGTCTATCAATTTGAATTACCATTTTCATCAATAACCTGTCCACTAAAACTGAACTCAATGCTGAAATTGTTCAACTACCTTTACTAATTTGATGAATCTTGATAAATCATGAAACCTTAAGCATTTCCTAAGTATTGTATTTACAGTTTGTTTTCTTTGTTTATTTATTTGCTGCAGGCTCTTCAGATTCTCCGAATCATCACATTCTATTCTACTCAGCTTCCTGGTCCAAATTATCATTGCCGAGAGGTATAGACTTGAAAAAATATGTGTACTTGCTCTTGGCTTCATGCTTACATTTTAAAATGGTATTCTTTTATTAAAGTTTTTGTGTTGAACATTTGCTTGGGTTAATGTAAGAAATTAAGTTTGATTTTAAGCCCCTTTAGCTTGTATTTTTTGCAGGGCCCAAAGCTTGCCAGGTTGCCAAAACCGGATTGCGTGCTAGAAGTACTCTTAATTAATTGTAGGTATTCTAATTTTATTGAAAATTTCAACTTGTTGCTTCTAAAGATATAGATATGTTTCTTTTTTTTTAAAATATATATATATATATATATATATGTCTTGGCACTTATTTGTTTTTCAAATTTGCAGTTCCTCAAGGTGTAATATGTGGTTGTGGTGACTTTATTTTTTCATCACACATGGTCTTCACCTTAGTCTTTGGGCTCACTTATCAGAAATATGGCACACAAAGGTAAAACATGGCTAATTCCTTTTACTTGTTTTAAGCCGATAAAGGGAAGTGAATAAAGGATATATAACTGTTCGGAACATTAAGAGATTATGATGTTGAGTATCATTCTTATAACAATTCTGATTCGCATTTAGCAAAATATTTAAGTCAAGTTGTACCTCAAGCGTGTTTGATTAGTTTTCTTGTATACAATCAATGGGCAATGATTCTAGCTTGCTCTATTGACATGCATATGAGTAGACAAATTGATTGGTTTCTGATGGTATTGTTGTATAATTGCAGGTGCATAAAGCAGTTTACTTGGTTTGTAGCTATTATTCAAAGTCTCTTGATTGTAGCATCCCATAAACGTTGCACGGTTGACGTAGTTGTTGCATGGTATGAAGTATACTTTCGAAATTTTCATTCGATAATTAAAATTTTATGTTTCAATTTAGTTTGACTATAGTGTGATTTTTCCTGCAGGTATAGTGTTAATTTAGTGGTATTCTTTGTAGACAAGAAATTGCCTGGTTAGAATGTTTTGACCTTATCTAACTTTAATCTAACCTGATTTTAATTCTTCCCCCAGTGGTTGGGGCATAACCTTTGGCAGTGGTTCTAACACTATGAAAGTATTGCAGAATTGCCTGATAGAACCAATGGAAATTCACCTGTCGCTACCATTGAGCACCAAAGACAAGGATGGTAAGACCAAAGAAGAGAATCACAAGCTCTTGAATGGGAATTCTGTTGACCCTGCAGATTGGGCGTAATAATTCTATTGGTTAATTCTTTTCCTCTTTGAATATCATTGTGGTGATATCCAATTTAGATTGGCATTTATGTTTTCTTTTGGAGGCCAAGAACTTAAATTAATTGCAAGATTCTATAAAATGCCAATGGAATCTATCTTGATACCGCAATGATTGTGCATAGATTATGGAAGCTTCTGTACACTGTAATGGGGCTGCTTCAATCCTGATGATCTTGGATTAAAGGCTTGGCTCTTTCCAGGACTGGTAAAATTGATTTGTTTTCTTAAGAAAACAGAACTTGTGCACCTGTACATTGTGCAGTCCTCCAGTGCTTTGCTTTAAACCACCAGCCATCATTGGCATCGTTGAAGTTTCCAAGATCCCGATCGCTGTAGTCATTCTCTTTCTCATATTGAGAGTACTCTCATTTACTTTAATTGTTGGAATACTGATTTTTCTCTCAACAATGTTGAATGTTGAAAATATAATTGTTGTCTCTCAATGCCGAAGGCCATTGAGATAAACTAGTTTCAAGTTTTAAGTGAGTATTAGATCTTTATATTTTGCAAGACAGTGTTGCAGGTGGGGACTTGAATATAGAACTAAAACCCAACTAAGATCTGAAAGACAATGAAAAGTTTGATGATAGATATCAGAATTAGAGTAGAGAAAGGGTTAGGAACTGTGTCCTCGTGATGTTGATATAGTTGTGGTAGCCGTGCCTGGAAAGCTATGATTTCGGCAACTAAAATGGCTGATGATGTGTTGACAGGATCCAGCACATGACATTCGATTTTTTTTACTGTTTACATGTGGTGGTAACCTGGTGATGGAAGCTAATTCGTTTGGCTAATTGTCCTAGGCTCCCTTTTTTTCATTTTTCTTTTATACGTTGGAAAGGCACGATAAGAGCAGCAGGAAAGGCTTCTTTTTCCTTCTATAACTAAGCCAGTCTGCCTTATCTTTCATCCTCGTGTAGGAAACCCTTAAAGAAATGTTCCAAATTTACTTTAGGCTATATTTAACTGCTACACGTTTAAGCCATTGTATCTTAAATCATTGCCATGAATGTGAATGTGACTTCCAATTGGAAAATCATATGCCTGCCAGAAAATTGTCAGAAACAATGTATAATTTGAATGGGATCCATCTAATCTTATCTCTAATATCATTGGAAAGGATTTAAACCAAAAAAAAAAAGGTATATAACTATATATATTATTTCTAAATCGATCTTCATACTCTATGTATTTCAAGGATGTGGGCTGTATAACAGCTAGTCTTGCTTGCCCCTGTAGCCTCTCTTGGAAATGTGCTTGTTTCAACGACTTGACAGCAAAGAGGCCCCTTATTTCATCGTTGATCATGTAAGCAACGCTAAGTGGGTTGATGCCCCACCAGTGGGGAACGTCTGGAAAAGCGATGATGGGGTAATTTAAGCAGTGAAATGTTGGTCAATTTATATAGATCTTCCTGCGTCCATTTCTTTACCGGTTTGCGTTAAGATTATTTGGTCTGCCAAATTGCACACCATAATTTTCTTCTGAAAATATATTGCTGGTAGGCATTGCAATCAAACCCGATTCATTATTAGTGTAGGGTAATACCATTTCACATAAAAAACCATACAGGAAAGATTTTTGATGGATTAGAACAGCAAGATACACTCAAAGATCTTTGTTGGACTTATACGGTTCGTTAATGGCGGGACCATTAATGTCTCACCAAGCGTCTACGTCAGAAGATGCTTGTGTTGATGAATGATAGGCCACGAGAGGCTCTTGGGGATGCTACGCAAGCGTGGGTAGTGTCTCCCTAGTGGCCCCTGCTTTATATCTACAAGGGGCTTGCCTGTTTAGGCTAGGGATGGGAAGTGACGCGCAAGAAACATTCAAAGATGGCACCAACTTGGAAGCCAAATGGTGCAAAGGAAGTCGCATTTGTAAATATTGGGATTGAATCTTAAACCTATGAAATGATACTTTTTAAAAATGATTGCAAAAAACAAACGGACTAAACTTCAGACCATATTATTTTGGCTTTTTTTGCATTGCAGAATTTGTCTTCCCTTTGTTGGTAAATGGTAATCATAGACGTTGAAGTTTTCTTTCAAAATTCACCAAGAACCATAGCGCCTAATCTATGATAAGTTAAAAATTTATCGTTTGCTAGAGATCATTTCATAATCTAACAATATCCTTTGTCTACCAACGATGAGGTCCCTCTATAAATTTTTCTTGAATTTGATATCCTTCCTCTACCTAGTCAATTCCCCTCAAATTTTTGGTCCAAAAAGTATTGATCATTGTGGATTAGATGGACAGTGGATCTTCCAACTCTTGTTGGGCTTAGTTAGTTAAATCGAGTTGAATATGCATTTAAAACTAGAGATCCAATTCCAAATCTAAACCCACCCATT
>JBBYHK010000005.1:12290625-12302495 GCA_038382065.1 Adansonia grandidieri
CACCGTCCTTCCACTTCCTGTGACCGACACCCTCAAGAGCATTTTACTGGCTTTTGCCCCTCATGCCTCTGCGAACGTCTCGCTGTTCTCGAGCCTTCTTCTTCTTCTTCTTCTCGGAAACCTCCTATCGCCGCCACTACTTCCACCGCTACCGCCGCACTTAAAGCCATTTTCAAGCCTTCAGGAGGAGGTGGTACGCGACCCGGGTTTTTTCCAGAGCTCCGGAGGACAAAGTCCTTCTCGGCCTCGAAAAACGAGGCTTTCTCTGGGGTTTTTGAGCCTCAGAGGAAATCTTGTGACGTTAGGGGTCGAAGCACGCTGTGGTCACTCTTTTATCAAGACGACGAGAGGAACCCGCTTAAAAAAGAAGCAGCTGGAAACGGAAGATCTTCCGAAATTATTGAGGTTGAAGCTCGAAATTTGGGTCCTTCTTCAAGTGTTGTTCAAGGTCTTGTTTTTGAAAGCAAAGAGGAAGACCAATCTGAAAGTGAAACCGATCACGAAGATGACATAGAGATCATAGAAGAACCATCCAATGTGGCTGTTGTTACTGCAAGTTTAATCGCAGATAAAGTGGAAGGAACTGTGCAGGAATTCGAAAAGGAACTGTGTCAAGAAGAGGTGCTGAAGCCCATGAAGGATCATATAGATCTTGGTTCTCAAACAAAGAAGGCTTCTGGAAGAGATTTTAAGGAGATTGCTGGGAGTTTCTGGTCAGCTGCTTCAGTTTTTAGCAAGAAATTGCAAAAGTGGAGGCAAAAACAGAAGCTCAAAAAGACCAGAAATGGGGGTGGTTCAGCGAGATTGCCAGTGGAGAAGCCGCTTGGGAGACAATACAGAGAAACGCAGTCGGAAATTGCGGATTATGGGTTCGGTAGAAGGTCTTGTGACACGGATCCAAGGTTCTCTCTTGATGCAGGGAGGATGTCATTTGATGCAGCAAGGGTGTCCTTAGATGACCCAAGATATTCTTTTGATGAACCGAGAGCCTCTTGGGATGGGTGTTTGATTGGGAGAACGTTTCCAAGAATGCCAACAATGGTTTCTGTTGTGGAAGATGCTCCAGTTCATCATGTTATGAGGTCTGATACTCAAATCCCTGTGGAGAATCCGCTGGCTATGAATTCTATTAACGAGGATGAATCTCTTCCCGGAGGTTCAGCTCAGACAAGGGATTATTATTCTGATTCTTCTTCTAGGAGAAGAATGAGTCTTGATAGGTCCAGTTCCATTAGGAAGACTGCTGCAGCTGTAGTGGCTGAGATGGATGAAATGAAATCCCTTTCTAATGCAAAGGTTTCTCCCGCAACTGCTGATTACTTCCATGGATCTAAACTCGCTGTGCCGGATAGGGATTCCAGGGATTCAAACTCCAATTTTTTGAGAGATGATTATTCCGACACTTTTGAGATTGGGTTTAGAGACAATGCGTCTGTGTTTGCAAATGGGGAACGAAAAGGGTCGTCTAAGAAGTCGCGAAGGTGGAGTAAAGCTTGGAACATTTGGGGGTTTATTCACAGAAGGAGTGTTAACAAAGATGAGGATGAAGATATGTACAGTAGAGGTAATGGTGTGGAGAGGTCGTATTCGGAATCTTGGCCTGAGTTCAGAGGGGAGCGGAATGGAGATCTGAGAGGGGGTTTTAATCCTAAGGTTTTGAGGAGCAATAGCAGCGTAAGCTGGAGGAATTCGAACAGTTTTGCTGGAGGATCTATTAGCTGTGCAAGGAAGAACTACGTTGAGTCAAATGGACATAGTAAGAAGAAGAGGGATGAGTTTGTATTGGAGAGGAATAGGAGTGCAAGATATTCGCCAAATAACATTGACAATGGACTGTTAAGGTTCTACTTGACACCGATGAAGAGCAGCCGGAGAGCTTGGTCAGGCAAAAGCAGGGCAAGCCATGCACATTCCATTGCGAGCAGCGTACTGAAATTGTACTGAATTTGAGATTCATAAGGTGTTTCTTTGGTTTAATGTTGTTAGTTTTGCTGCATTTGTTGTTTAACCGCACATTGCCTACGTATTGGTTGGATAAAACAAAAAGCACCCTAAAATTGTTGCCTTTCTTGTGAGTGGCATATATATGCTTCTTCCACTATTCAAATAACAAAATTTACGATGTTTCTCGTTTCTAATCACATTCTGTTTTTGTTTTGAGTCTTTCCTTTCTTTTCTTCTGTTCTTTTTCCTTTTTTTACCAAAAAAGGCTTGAACATACAGAATATATGTACGGTACAGATAAAATAGAGAGATGTATTTGGTTAAATGTTATTTCTTTGTCTCACACAAAGTTGGCTGATTGATAGGTGGGTGAAGGCTGCAAATTTTGTAAGAGTATTATTGTTTAGTCATGGCATTTCGCTTGTTGCGTGCTGTTGTGGAAGTGGCTGAGGATGTGGGCTCATGCGTCATGCTCATGCCCCCTTGAAGTTGCTATTTGTCACGAATCAATCCATACAGGACAAGAAATACGGCCAACTTCTGCCCTTTCTCCATATCAACTAATTAAACCAACCTTCATTCCATGCAATCCAAGCCTTGTCGTCATAACGAACACTGGAGAGTAGAGCCTCTGAATAAGAAATTGCTCAATCTGGGTGGTATTTCATTACTGCAAAACTGATGTGGTTCAACTTCTTTGATTGACATGATGTAATGGTTTTTGAAATAATTTTAGCTTCTATAAGCTCTCTCTCTTTTTTTTTTTTTTTTTCCCACAGTGGTAAACCTTTGCTTTTCAATGTTTATATGGATTTTGGGGCTACTATAGTGCATTCTTAGCAGCTTTGGAACTTCAATGGCCAGTTTCTTTCTAACTGCAAGGTGGGTTGAAAGAAAGAGGACCTGTGTTTTTTTGAGTTAGTTAGCTGAACCGAACTGAATTAGATTAATGGATCAATGAATAATGTGAACACTGATGGAACTGGAATGGTTCCCAAATATATCGTTCTGTACAACTTTGGTTCACTTTCTATACATTGTTGCCGCTCATGTTAAAGCTCACAGTCTAGCCTAGTAGGATCCTACCGGAAGTACTCAGATGATGATGATATTCAACAAACCACAATAATTTCAGGTTTAATCAGTTTTAAGGAATCACCCTTTACAATTTAATGCAGAGAGAAATCTTCAATAACTATAACGAAAATCAGCAAGTAGTAGACTGTCTTTCCGTTTTCTTTCAATTTTCAAATGCTAAGACATAAAGTAGTAAATAAAAAGTTAGGCAGGGTGTCAACAAGGTTAAACTCTGATTGCATGAATTATGCAATAAATGTTGAAGCGAGAACATAAATGAAACAAAGCAATGATTATTTCCTCCATTAACAAGGTTAATCTCCCCCCCCACCCCCAAAAGAAAAAAAAAGGAATCTAACCAAACAATATTTTCAGTCAAAGAGTTAGAGATCATGCTTTCTTCTTTTTCTCTAAACATGTAAAAACTCCATCATCAACGAGCTTCTTTTCTTTTTAAATTTATTTCTTTGCCTCTAAAGTCAAAAGGTGACTAGGAAAACATCCCACCATGTTCCTTCATAGAGGAGATAAAAGAAAGAAAGAAAAAAGAATGAGAAAAAGAAGCTCAAAACCCAATGGCTTGTCTAAGAAACTGGCAATTAAGCCAAAAAAAAAAAGTCGGTTGCAATACTTTGTTTACTATAATTGCCACTGGGAGGTTATTTGTCAAAGTTTGTAGACTTAGGGCAGACCGAAGAACCACCAAGCCAAGATCTGGACATCTTTTTCCTGTTTCTATGGTTCTTTAATACAGTGGAATTTGGAGCCATATTTGTTTTTTTACAAGGGAACGAAGGGATATAATAATTTTACAGAAGAAGTTTCATTTATACGAAAGAGATGAATATCTTCGGGCAGGATACCAGGGACCACTTAAAACAAAACTGTCCTAGTTTTCATAGTATAGTATTTCGTCCAAACTTGGGTTGTCTAAGGGCCATTTATATATTTACCTATTGTTAAGAGATTTTAAGCCCATTTCTGATTGGGTTTAACTCTATAATTTAGGAGACGTGGGGCTCATTAAATGGGTTTCAAGTTTTGTGTTTTATTGGGTTCTGCTTTCGGCCTAGTTTAAAGTTCAATTTGGGGTTGTTAGCCAATATGTGGCACAGTAGGTCCAATCTGTCCCAATTGTTGCCCATATTTGAAGGTGACCATCTTTTCCATGACCGAGTTCTCCAAAACTTCTCACTAAAGCCTGTATTTATATACAGCCACCTTCAATTCTCCTGAATTCTCTAGCTTTTCCTTTTCCTTTTCCTGGTCCTGGCACTGGCACACCTTCAAAGAACAAATTGGCCTCGGGAGTCACTGCTTCCTACTGCAATGCAAAGGAAAGGAAAGGAAAGGAAAGGATCTTTGCTGCTCATTAGCTTTCTGTTTTCAAAGTATGTACTCACACATTGGTCAGTGCCAGTTGCTTTTTATGATATGTCTAGTCATCAATGAATTATATATAAATTATTGGACTTGGCCTATATATTATCATATCACAATCAATTTTTTAAACTATGCCTTCGGATTTCTATCAATAGTTTCTCTTTAATTTCATTGTTAAATAACTTTGGGCACATTCTCAAAAGTTTTAAAATCAAATATCAAGAAATGGGTAAAGTTTATAAAATGGAGACATCAAATTATTACGTAATTTTTGACCTAATTAAGATTTTATTAACAAAAAGAAGAAAATAACCTGAATCTACACATGCATTTGTAACAACCTGAAAATGCAGGTGCATTGATTTGTTTTTTGGTCTTGCTGCCTTCTTTCCTTTTGTTTTTTATTTAGATCAAACTTCCTACCAATAATTTTGTTTTGCCTACAGATAATAGTGGATTTGGTTGGCTTTTGGTTCAGTTCTATTGGAAAACTTGAGAATCACTCCCTGAAAGATTATTATTTAAATCTGATATCAGACACTATTGATTCTCCAAAGTCCTCCTAGGAATAATTGTCTCACCAAGATCCTCCTCTCCACCTATAGGAGTTGTTGTCTTCTATACTACGAATTAATGAAATTTGATTTGCCAAAGTAAACCGAAAGATTAAATATATTAAAATCAATCGATTAATTTATCTGAAAAAGATAAAAGTGAACTCCAATGGTACTTCCCAACCTTTACCTGCCGATCAGCTCCTCTCCAACTTCACTTGAAATTGGGAATGACAAGAAGTGCTAAAACAAAAACAACATTATATTACAAACTCACATTTTTTTTAGGGTCTCCAAGTTAATTATATCTAATAATTTTGAATATATTAAAACATTACATGAATATGCATCATATGTTTAATAAATATAAAAAACTATATTAATAAAAACAATATGACATATTATATTCATATTTATAATTTTGGCATATATATATATATATCTATTAATTTGTTTTGTGTTCATATCTGCAGGTCACTGCCAACATTGTCAGCTATTGAAAATAGTTTACGTTCTGTCTCTTACATCCAAGCAAGAAAGCTGATAAAATCTGTCTGCATGTTCATGGAGTGTATCAATTATTTGTCAAAGCTAGAAAAATATGCTTTATCAATTATTTGTCAAAGCTAGAAAAATATGCTTAAGTGACATTCTTTTCGCTTAGCTAAACTTCATCCTTTCAAATTAGTGTCCTCTGAGAAGCTTAATTAAGCTCTGAAAGTGAAACAAAATCTAACATATCTGGCCAGAGAAACGAAAGACTTTTAGTCAAAAAAAGGAAACTGGTTTACTTTGGACTAGATTTCTTGCAAGAATAACTATTTTCACGTGTTTTCAACATTCTACTAAACGTGATTTGGACTCATTTCCAAACGAGTCCATCATAATCTGGTGGCTAATCTTTGACTTTAATAGCTATTTGGCTTCAGATGAGTAAATCCACCCGTTTTAACGACTATTACCCATTTGGGTTTTGAAAATACCAGAAGAAGAGAGAGGAAGGCAGAAGGGATAAAATGGATTGGGGGAATATTAGAAGTTTGTTACTTGCTCTCGGTTAGTTTAGACTTTGCTTTCAAACAAGCTATTATACTCTTTTTGAGTTGCCATCTGAATCTGATGGAGAATATGAAAGGCATTTCTCAACCTTTGATATATCTGGATAATACGATATATAGCATTCGATTGCCATTTGCCATTTGCCATGCTAGCTACCATATTTACCCTTTGCCCTACGTACTTCACCTAATTTTATCTATACGACCAAAGTAGCCAATTTATGGTCGTATTTGGAGCCTATTGTATCTCCTGTATTGGTCTAAATTCTTCCAATTTTAATAACTATATATTAACATGTTGTTTGAAACAGAGAGTCCTGATTTTAGGTTTTATATTATTTTTTTGAAATGGATTATTACCATGAGAACTAAAAATTTCGAATAAAGGCTAGCTAAATAATAATACAAATGCATGTGTATCTTCAAGAGGGTGCAATTTCGAAACGATTAAGTGCATACTCTATAAATGAATTAAGTAAATAAAGATTGAGGGGTTAAGGATATATTAGAAAAAAAAAAAAAAGATTTACATTTGATGTTTATGCATCGTCAATGATTCAAATCATGTCATCTCATTAAAATAAAAAGTATTTATGTTTTTAAAAACTTTTAATGAGACAATTTGAATTGGTTTACAGGATAAATACAAGCTCAGAAAAATTAGAATGAATACCAGTGCTTCAATGCGAATAATTTGTCCTATAATTAAAGTCATTCAGAGTTGCTCATTATTACGGATTGCTCGTTTTAATTCTTGGGCTGTGTAGGCTTGCGAAATTGCTCTCAGCGTCTGTTAAAAGATGGATTAAGGGAAAGGCTGAAATGCCTCAATCACCAGAGTTGTGTTTGATGGTGTTTTGGACCCAACCTCAAACCTAACATTGATCCCAGTGGTGGCAGGTTTAATTAGCTCAGTTGGTCAAGCATAAAAATTGCAGTCAATTGGAAAAACAGCACCAAAGACTAATGCTACTATATTTTCCAAGGGTTGCAATATCAAATTTCACTTTCGTGGAGCCTAATCTTGTCTAAAACCTCAAAGGAAAATTTGACTGACCACACTTTTTTGCTAATTCCTTTTAATGATCGTTAGTTGAGACGAGAAAACAGAGATTTTCCTGGTTGTTCTCTGTCGCACGACAGCTTAAAATGTTGATGTGTGATCGACAACCTTTTCTTTTCAGGAAAATACCAGCAGTAAAAACTGATGTTTAAGTGTTACTTGGTGAGCTTCCATCATATTCAATTATCAGAAACATTAAAAGTCGTATGTTAATTTGCAAATTCATATGTAGATGACTATATGAAGAGACGCAAAACAATTGTTACATTAATAATGTTAGAATTATTGTAATCTAGGAACAGGGGAGAACAATTGAAAGAAAGTACATGGTATATACTTAAGGAATGATCAACTACTAGACCAGTTAGTCCATATGAATAATGTTGGGAAAAAAGCTAATTTATAAAGCTTAAAGAAAGACAAATTCAAGTTTATTGAGTTCCTTCTGACTTGATCAAATTTGTCCAGCGTTTTCCCATTTCAATCTTTTCTGTGTTAATGATTAAAATAAAAAGTAGGTAAGTGGGACAAAATTATCAGACAATGTCATGGAGATCAATAGCTAAAAGGTGGGCCGAAATGTAAATTAATGACCATAAATTCCAACCAACCAAATTTCTGATTAAGCTTGTACTTAAATGGAAGCGGCATTAAGAGGTTCAATAACTTAACTTCCAATTATGATTTGCTCTTTAGAAACAACTTTATGTGAGATGCAAGAAATCATGGGAGAATCCTTGGTATTTCTCAATAATTCTTGTTTCTAAAGGATACATATATCCACCTAAAGGTAAAACGACATGGCAGCAATTGGTCTATCTTCACCCTTTAAAAGGGTGCGTTGGCGAGTCATACATGACTGCAGCAAGGCCGAGGGGAACTAAGTGATGAAACAATAACCCCCCCCCCACCCCCCCTCTAAAAAAACAAAAAAAAACAAAAAAGCAGATAGATCGATCGAGAGATCGAGAGAGAGAGAAAATGGACTCTTGGGTTCGAGTATTAGTTCTGGTTGCATTCCTCTTTCCAGTTGTTGTCGACTGTGCTGTTCGACATTACAAGTTTAATGTAAGTGCATTATTTGGTTGTTAACGAAAATGCGTTTGTTTCCAGTAGACTGATAGGCATGGTCTACGCTCTGCAGCACAAGTGTTGAAACACTAAACTGCTGCAGCTGGAAAAAGAAAAGGGATAAAGATCAATGTTCTCATTTACTTAGAGTGCATATTATTTGATGTTTTATTTACTTGCCTAGTAAAAATCATATATGCAACTATTTCACGTATAACAATCTCTTAAACTGTCGCCTACATAGTTATTTAGAAATTAAGTTGCTATCCTTAAGTGAGTTTGTGGTGGTAACATGCGCAGGTGGTACTGAAGAATACAACTAGATTATGTTCAAGCAAGCCAATTGTCACAGTCAATGGTAAGTTTCCAGGGCCAACTTTATACGCCAGGGAAGGCGATACAGTGCTAGTCATAGTTGCCAACCATGTCAAATACAATGTTTCCATACACTGGTGAGAACACAAATCCCTGTTTTTTATCCAATCGAAATCACCATTCACGAATATCACTGCCAAAAATCAAACAGAAAGTGGACCCTTTTTCATTTGTTTGTTCGCTGAACTTGGCAGGCATGGTATCAGGCAACTTCGTACAGGTTGGGCGGATGGCCCGGCTTACATTACACAATGTCCAATCCAGACAGGGCAAAGCTATGTATATAACTTTACAATCACAGGCCAAAGAGGAACACTGCTTTGGCATGCGCATATTCTCTGGCTAAGGTCCACGGTCCATGGCGCCATTGTTATCTTGCCTAAGCGCGGTGTGCCTTATCCATTTCCAAAACCCCACAAGGAAGCAGTTGTTGTATTAGGTGAGCTCAAATTTTAAGATCAGATTAATTATCAAACTTGTACAAGTTGGACTTGCTGTTGATCTAATTGGATTGTTTACCGCCAGCTGAGTGGTGGAAATCCGACACTGAAGCTGTGATCAATGAAGCACTCAAGTCTGGATTGGCCCCAAATGTCTCAGACTCTCACACAATAAATGGACATCCAGGACCCATCTCTTCTTGTCCTTCACAGAGTACTTCGCTTCTCTCTCTCTGTCTGTCTAATTGCAAAGCTTCGTTTAAAGCTAAGATCTTTGACGTAGAATCTGTTACAATCATATCCAGGAGGTTTCACATTGCCAGTTGAAAATGGCAAGACCTATCTGCTTCGCCTCATCAATGCTGCACTTAATGAAGAGCTTTTCTTCAAGATTGCTGGACACAAGCTCACTGTTGTGGAAGTTGACGCCACATATGTTAAACCCTTCAAAACTGATACAGTTATAATTGCCCCAGGACAAACCACCAATGTCCTTCTCTCTGCTGATAAAAATTCTGGCAAGTACTTGGTTGCAGCCTCCCCTTTTATGGACGCTCCTGTTGCAGTCGATAACCTCACTGCAACAGCAACCTTGCACTATTCGGGCACACTTGCCAATACCCCCACAACTCTCACTAGACCACCACCAAAAAATGCCACAGCAATTGCCAACAAGTTTATAAACTCTCTTCGTGCCCTCAATTCCAAAAAATTTCCAGCCTTAGTCCCACAAACTCTTGATCACAATCTTTTCTTCACTGTTGGACTTGGGATTAACCCCTGTCCAACTTGCAGAGCCGGTAATGGCAGCCGCGTGGTAGCTTCTGTTAATAATGTGACATTCGTTATGCCTACTACAGCCTTACTTCAAGCACATTTCTTCAACATCAGTGGGGTTTTCACCACTGATTTTCCTGCTAAGCCACCGCACAAATTTAATTACTCTGGAACTCCTCCAACCAATTTGCAAACAACGAATGGGACAAAGGTTTTCAGGCTGGCTTATAACTCCACAGTACAACTTGTTTTGCAAGACACTGGGATCATAGCCCCTGAGAACCACCCCATCCACTTGCATGGGTTCAATTTCTTCGCCGTAGGTAGGGGACTTGGAAACTATAATCCAAAGACGGATCCTCAGAAATTTAATCTTGTCGATCCTGTTGAGAGGAACACAATTGGGGTACCGTCTGGTGGATGGGTAGCTATCAGATTTCGTGCAGACAACCCAGGTACATTAAGAATGTTCTTCTGATACTTTGGTAATCTTTTGCTTCATGTTTTTTCATCCTTGAACTTCTCTCTGATCTCAATTGCTTTTTGGCTGAATTTTCAGGAGTTTGGTTCATGCACTGCCATTTGGAAGTGCATACGACATGGGGGCTTAAGATGGCATTCTTGGTGGACAATGGAAAAGGTCCTAATCAGTCACTTCTTCCTCCTCCGAGTGATCTTCCAAAATGTTAAACCAGGTGAGGTAACTATCGAGGCCAGGACCGAGATTTCCAGATCGAAAGAGATGTGGAAAGAGTTGAAAGAAGACACAATGAAAACGGAACTATTTAATAAGCAAATTAAGCGAGAGCTGAGAGAGATTGAATTTGTTTCTTGGGTAAAGAAAACAACTTACTCAAGCGTGTTTGAATAACATTTGTATAAGCATTGCTAATTTTTTTTTTATTATTTTCGGAATCACAATTTTATTCAAATTCAAATATATGGAATGAAACCAATCTAAAGCAGCGAATCTCTAAATAGATTGTTCGAGCATTAGGTTGCTAAAACTTTAAGGTACAAATGAATGCACCTTTTATTTTTTGATGAAGTATTAAGGTTCAGTAGTTACGTCCTTCATATCATGAAAATATATGGTAAAGAAGGCCGTAGGATGGAGCAAAAACCCCTCAAAACTGGCAGAATTTTTCAAAATTACGATGTAATCATGACCTGAACTGAAAATTCGGGATTTTTCAATGTTCAGGACTATAATGAATTACCCTTTCTGTTTAATATATATATATATATATAAAACATTTAAACAGAAGATTAGATTGCAAATGATGATATCAAGTTAACATTGCAAGCTTCCTTGCCCGTGGAGCTACAAATTCTTCTACTGTAGTGCGCTTAGCTCACGTACTATATAGAGACTAGAGTTGTAAATACTGCAGCCTGGGTTCAATGCCAGCACTAGTAATTTTTCCTCGTCTCGTCTATCCCTTAGGTTTCTGCCTCCCTCTACAATATATATATATATATATATATAAACCTATTAATTGCCTTCCTTTTTATATTATGGAGATTTAGAATCAAAACACATTGAAATTATCTTATGTCAACATTTATTTTGCTCATTTCAACCAAAGAAATTAGTGTGAAAGACAGAAGAAAATTATAGTACACAATGAGGTTGAAGTTAGATGGGAAAATTTTTTTGCCTAGACAAATAACGGTAGACAGACATCCTCTCAAAACTTCCTCTGATATGTCTTAGGAGCATCTGCTAATACTGGCATCGCATGCCTTAGCCATAGCCTCGACCTTGGGCTACGCCTTGGCCTTAAAATTTTTCATCTGAAAAGACAATTCGTCGACTGTATTCAAGGCCCAAGCGGGAAAAAAAAAGGCGAATATGCATGCCGGCTTCATTTCATTGCCTATGCAATTATCTTACATGATTTATCTTCACCATACCGACACAATAAAATTGCATGGAATTCTGTTTTTTTTTTTTTTTAATAGGGTGCCTGCCTTTGTGGGAGGAAATGGGCCAAGGGACTTGTGATGCTGACCTTCCATTTTAGCTTATTTATAATAAAACCCATCAACAAATTTACATTACTTTCTTTAATGAAACTCTTTAAGATTACTTTGTATTTTTTTTCTCATTCAATATATTAAATTA
>JBBYHK010000005.1:12318837-12336758 GCA_038382065.1 Adansonia grandidieri
TAATTAATAATATTAATTTTTAAAATATTTTAATAAAAATAATTAAAAATTAAAATAATAAAAAATTAAATTTATAACAAAATATATATTTTTATTAATAAAAAATTAAATTTTTTATTTATAAAATAATAAAAAATTATGTTACAATAATTAATAATATTAATTTTAAAAATATTTTAATAAAAAATAATTAAAAAATAAAAAAATAAAATAAAATTTTTTCAACCGACTAACCAATTGAAAGAGTAAAATTTTAATTGACGTGGTGAGCTCTCTGCTCACCACATCAGCATCTTATGGGAAGCTCACCGTAGTGAGCTTTCCCTAGAATTTCCCTTAATTTAGTGGTGAGTAGTGACAAGAATACTTTCATGAAAATAAATGGTCACAATTATCTAATTTTCTAGTGACAAATTTATTCAACTTAAAAAAATTTATAGAAAAGACGGAACATTAAAAAGCGTTATTTCATTATTAAATCAATCAGACAAATGCTACTTGTTTTGGCAGGTTCTCCGGGAATTTAAAAGGAAAAACGGCCCTATGAAGGCGATTGTACCCCCACTAGCTCTCCTTTTAGATTGCTAAAATCTGTGGATAAGACCATTTGGATTTTGTGATTATGTGAAAACAAAAAGAATCGAAAATGATAGATGTGATGGCTATGAATAAGTTGTGCATTAAAATATAATTTAGGTTTTGCCGTTGGAGATTATTAACAAAACAAAATATTATATCATAATAATATAAGTAAATTTGTTGTCATTTAAAGTCATTGATTAGCAATCTAATCTTTTGAATAAATGCTAATTAATATGATAATGGTCGGAACCTTTTATTTTAAAAGTTAAAATATTAAAATATAATTTTTTCAATTCAACGTTCATTGGAGATTTAGGAGTGGAAGTTCTGGAGCTCTTTCCATTGGATTCTAAACTTAAAGGTCTCCATCGCATTTGTTTCAGCTCGGCTGTAGTAATATATTTAAATCTCCAGTACTTGAGGGAGGAGATTGGCCTAGGTGGCCTAGGTCAAAATCGTTTTAGATTAACCAAGGCTAAAAGGATGATTTGTTGGCATTGTCAATATAGTCCTTGGAGTTGGATCGGATGTCATGGGAACTTTCCTAGTTCAAAGGCAATGATGCTCTACTTGAATCCACTATCTATTGCTTCTGCAGATATTCTTTGTACATGTCTATTTTTTGTTAATTTAATTTTTCCAACTTCGGGCTGATTTGATACAAGATTATCCTTATAGCTCAATGGAACGGGGCTTTTGCCTCAATCGATGTCGTTGTCCTTTGGCAACATAAAAGAAACCTAGAAAAGTAATATTATGCGAGTTTTCCTTTGCCAAAAATTAAATTTGGCAAACGTTGTTGGCAAAATTCATCAACAAACTCTTCATTTACATCCTTATAATTCAGGTTTTTTTTTCCTTGATGGATGGATACGAGAATAAGATGCATGAAGATATTATTCTTTCTAGTTTCCTACTTACCATTAGTCCCATTGCACATAAAACTGGAAGATCCTCCTCAATGACTACCAACACTGGTGCAGTTGAGTTGAGATTTACTACGCAAGTGTGCAAATATGTTTATTTGAAAACCCAATATATCAGGTTTATACAGGCTTTAGGCGTACAAATTATATAGAAATTATTCGAAAACCCAATATATGTTTATCGACTCTCTCTAATGTATACTTCCTTAGGTTTGTATATAATAGGTCTGAATTGGTATGTTTTTCATTACTTCAGATTCCACTTTAACCATTGCTTCTATCCTAATGCTTAAATCATGTGCCCATATAAAGTAGACCTAAAATCTATTCCTGCATTATTTATTAAAACATGATAATTTTTCTTCTAGAAAATATAGTCAATTCAAAGGTTGTTTAGTGCTTGACTATCGGTCTAAAACCGTTTATGTGTTTGTTCCCTTGTTAGAATAATTGCAAGGTGTAAGGAGTGTAAGATTTTCAATGCACATTTTCTAATCTAGTTCTTATCTTCTACTCAATACCAGCAGAGATACCATCACCGGCTAAAGTTGAGGTCTATGAAGTTTTGCAAGAATGCCTTGAAATGCGGAAAAGATATGTGTTTAAGGAGGCAGATGCTTCTTGGGAGAAGTTATATCAGACCCCTGTTCACCAAAAACTAATCCACAGCGATTTGCTTTTGCACCTGAGGGAAAATCAGATGCAAGTTTATTTTCTACCACAAGTCAACTCATTCTTCCTTAGGGTTGTAAAATGCCTACCGTTTTTGCAGCATTATTTTGAGATGCAAGATGGAGTAATACATGTCTATGTAAATAAATACTGGAAGCGTTAAGAGGCCTAATACTGACTTTCTTGCGTACTATGATCTGAACTGCTCTTTTGCTGAAGCATTTTCAATTTTTTTCTCTTTTATTTCAGCAAAAGTAGAACTCTTACCTGTAGCTGATGCGACAACCTTCTTCACTGACTTGCATCACATACTTCATGTTATAGCGGCAGGGAATGTCAGAACTTTATGTCATCACCGGTTCAATCTTCTAGAACAAGTAAATACTTCTCCCTGTTTATGAAGTGCGCTAATTCTGTAATTTGTGATATTTTCTCGTTAAAATACTTTCTCATTTCGATTCTTTTAGAATTTCAATCTTCGTTTGATGCTTAATTCGGATAGGGAATTTCTAGCTCAGAAAAGTTCACCACGTAGGGACTTCTACAATGTGAGGGAAGTTGATGCTCAGGTTCATCATTCAGCATACATGAACCAAAAACATCTTTTGAGGTTTATAAAGTCAAAGCTGAAGAAGGAGCCAGATGAGGTAACTTCCATTCTTGCTGATGTTCGTTGCATGCTTTTCTGAGTTTGAAATATTAACGACAGCTAAAATTGCTGATCTCCATATAAAGCTGAGTTCTTTCCAAGTTCATGCATTACACTCTATGAGTTGGCCATTTTTAAAAGGGGCCTTAGCTGCTATGTAAATATGTATGTGTGTTGTGCCACTCATCTTGCAATTGTGACCCTTTTTTATACTCCCTCTAATATGGAAGTTGCACACAAAGCTCATTTGTTTGGTTTGACCAATTCTAACTGCAGATGTAATGCAGGAATATCTTCGTTTCTTTGTGCGAAAGGTGTGTGTGAAAATGGTGCATGTGAAGAAAATTTTTTTTTCCCAAAAGTTGTGTTTACCATATTCTTTCTTTATTCAGGTTGTAATATTTCGAGATGTAACGTAAGCTTGGATTTAACTGGGTATTGACTTTTTTCCCCTTTTTTAACCTACTTTTGCTAAAAAAATAAAGGCATAGAGTGGTTTATGCAACTATTTAATTCATTTTTGCTTTATTTCTGCAGATATGATTTAGATGTGGACCTTCTTGATGTAAATGCAGACAAGAGTACCTTTCATCGATTTGATAGATTTAATCTCAAGTATAATCCTTGCGGTCAAAGTAGGCTCAGGGAAATTTTCCTCAAGCTGGATAATATTATCCAAGGTATATCCTTTATACGTCCATGATTTTGAGGACACAGGAGTATCGTGTTAAGATTACATTGAAATTGAGCAATTAATTTATATTAATTTGTTATGGAAATTGTTTGTTTGAAATACGTATAACATTCAGAAATGGTGCTGACTCTAGTATGCTACGGTCCTTCCAATCTTTATTTGAATAAGCCATCAGTGTCTCTTCTCCATATCTCCACATTATTATAAATTATAAAGTGCTGTTTTGATTCTTTTACCATAAACATGATTCCATTCTATTAATTTATTGCTCTGAAATAGTCTTTTCTCCCTTGTAATCGTTTTGTGTAATACAGTCAGACTATCGTATCTCTGCAGGTCGATTCCTTGCCGAGCTGACAAAGCAAGTGTTTTCTTATCTTGCTGCAAGCAGATATCAGGTACTTAATTCTGTGAATGGAGATATTTTATCCCTGAGAATATATTCTGCTTTGGCTTTTCAGACTTGAAGACTGAACTTACGAGCAATTGATTATAACTATTATATGGTGGAAGATTCTGTAATAAATTTGCTTAACATGTTTTACTTCATTCTTTGAGGAGCTTTATGTAATCAATGAACCAAATTTAGGAATGCTAACGTTTGCTTTTGATGCCGTGGATCAGGATGCTCCTTCTCTTTAAATAGACCAAACCATGTTCTCTGGATTTTACATTGTTTTGAGGGTTAATTTGATTGCTGCAGATGGCTGAATACAGAATATCAATATATGGAAGGAAGCAAAGTGTGTGGGACCAACTGGCAAGTTGGATTGTTAACAATGAATTGTACGGCGAGAATGGTGTTTGGTTAATTAAGGTGCTAATCATCTCTCGTTGAAATCTCAGAAGCACTGGCTTCTTTTGTGATATATATATATATATATATCTCTTGTGAACCTATGTAAAAATCCATTTTTTAGTCATGGATTATAACCTCTATAGAGTAGGACGCTGGCTCCGCAAAAGAATTGTCGAATGTTGGCCACGGATATTTCTTAGTCCTGATTATCTGACATTTTCTCGATTGTTTGCTTCAGATCCTCAGTTACATGTCTTCTTGAAGCAGGTTTGGTATCTTTTATTCGTAACTCTTCTATTGTTTTGATATCTGCAATGATTTTGTGTGGATTAATAGTGCCTCAGTTTGCGCCATTCTCCATGGCGTTTACTTCTTCTTGACAATTCAGGTTGTAGAGTTGGATTTAGTAGATGATGAGAGTCAGCCTGAAAGACGGCCCACAAAACACATGCCCTCGAATAAATTATGTAAATGAACTTGTTGGAGTAGTTATTTTTTTTCTCTTAGCGTCGGCTTTATGGCTTCTGTCTCCTAATTATATTTATTGCTGGCTTTCTTCTTTAAATCAGTATTAGATGCAATCATTTTGTTGTTGATAGATACTTACCTCTGTGGCATGAATATTCCAGCTTCGTGAGTCCAAGGGCATGACAATCATCAAATTCCAGCCACATTCTGGGGAGATAGTCATGAAAATTATATGCTACCTTCAAGAACGTCTTATTACCATGAGTTTCTTTTCAGGCTGGTGACATTGACCAACTTGCCGCAACATTTCTAACTGCTCATAATATTGCACACGGAATCAATTTAAGGAAATCTCCTGTACTACAGTATCTTTATTATCTGGCACAGGAAAGAACAAAAGGGGACTTGAAAATAATTTGGTTAATCAATAAGCTTTGAATTTCTAATTGTAGCCATGGCACATTCGTTACCAGATTGGCCTGGCTGTGTTTCATCTGAGCAACAATTCCTTGTTTTTGGACTATCATCGGAACCCTTTTCCAATGTTTTTCCGACAGGGTCTGAATGTTTCTCTTTCTACGGATGACCCACTTCAAATATACTCAACAAAGGAACCTTTGGTGGAAAAGTATAGCATAGCTGCTTCTGTAATCCCTCTCTCTCTCTCCAGGCAAAGAATCTAGAATAACTTTTATTCTGAGGTTCCATTAAATTAAAGCTCTTGACTTGCAGGTGTGGAAGCTGAGTTCATGTTACCTATGTGAGATTGCCTGTAATTCAGTTAGCCAATCAGGTTGTTCACATGCTTTGAAGGTACATGCTCTTTCTGATTTGAGAAGAGAATAGATGCTGTTGGTTGGGAAGGGCAGTTATCTTGTGTTGCCTCCTCTAGGAATAGTCAATATAGGGGTAGGAATGACTTATATACGAAGACTATCCATGGTCTATTCCAAATGGCAGCAGTCTAATTGCTTGGACAGTATTCATGAAATATTGGGAGCATGTGGAAGTAAATTGTTTTGTCACAAAATCCTTAGTACAATTGAGTTTCAATAAGGGAATTGTTCCAGGTCTACGATTATATGGAGATTATTGAACTGTCCCCTCCATTTTGGTAGACCTGTTTTTGTAATTATTATTTTACTGAAATCAGTTGCTTGATCGTATCTATTTCAGTCGCACCGGATTGGAAAGGAATACTACAAGAGAGGCCCTGATGGAAATGATGTACAAAAGACAGATGTACCTTATATCCGGCTGGAATTTCGGGACACGGTAGGGGCCTGACTATAATTTGTTAAGCATTGTAGACTCTTATAACCTAACAAATATGCTTGCAAAACATTTCTTAACCCCATCCACCTTCTGTTCCCCGATTTCTACTTTCCTCCTTTCAATCAATCATGGTTTCTGGTCTCTGCCTAGCAAGTAATTAAGCATGCAACGTATTATTCTTCTTCTGCAGATCTGGAAAGAGGAGATGCAGCAGATCTACCTGGGCAAGGCCATTATCCCTGTAGAAGTGGACAAGTAATGCCCAACATACTGGACAAGGTCCATTCTTGAGCATTAAACATATATTTAGGAGGTAGCCATCTGATTGTGGATCTTGTTTGAGTAGCTTCCTAGTTTCTCGTTAATTTTTTTTCTTTTATTAATTAAAATTTAATTGAATAAATTGGATTACACTCCATTTCTCTATTTTGTTGCAGGAGGAGCAAAGAACCTGCTTCCGACCTGCGCATAAAAAGGATGGTGACTTATAAGAAGTGAGAAATGGCGGGGACAATCAACAGCTAGCTGATCATGAATTTAATAAAACAGGGTTCGAGGGTACTGATTGAGCATGTGCGTGATGAATTGTTGAATGGAAACAATTTTAGGATCTGAGTTCTCAGAGCATGATAGGTATCGAAATCAAACTCAAATACAGACAGGCAGCCTATAACAGGAGGAAACAAATTACAAGACATTAATTCCATTGAGATAATAACCAAAAATGATTTCTAGTGTAGTTTAAAGAGCGACTGTATAATGCTGGTTAGTTAGTTACTGTTACTGTTATTACAATGTATGCTATTAAATATTAGTTATACTGTTACAGTTACTACAATGTATGTATGCCATCATAAATTTCGATCCAATTTCTTAGGAATGCGGATTATCTCATGGAATCATAGAATAAATCACAAGCTTCTTCCTTCTCCGTTTTCCATATATAAATTCTTTTCCCCATTCGGTGAATGAAATAAGAAAAGTGGACAAGAAGAAGGACCTGCGAGAAAAATTGGTTTAGGCGCTAAAGCCCAAGTTAGGTTACCGTAGGCTTCAAGCTCAACACTGCTTTTTGTTTTTTTTTTTTTTTGCACAAATATCAACACTGCGTTGAAGCTGAGTAGATGAGTCAGGGATTCAAGGCTCCCTGGCCTTTGATTCACGGCCGGAAAACTGTGACTGATCTAAAGAAAAGTTAGTTAAGGTCTATGTGCCTTTTTCAATGAGACTGATTCTTCTTATGGTAGACCTAGAGTCACTGAAGAAGAAACTATTTTGTAATTTCATCACTAAATTTATTTTCACCAACTTAAAAGAAGATTGCATTGTCACATCTTTAATGATATAGAAAATTTCAATCATGCAATTTCAATATGTTGTTTACATATTATCATTTACAAATAATAACTTGAAAGCTGCGACTTTATTAGGAAGTGTAAAAGGTAAAATATATATATATATATATATATATGGGTAATTTTTGACTACTGGCCTACTACATTAAAACGGAAAGTGAATTTGCAATTACATAAAACATATGTACAAACTTTTCAAGAACAAAGTTTAACTAAAAAATAAAGCAAAAATCGAGTTTGCTTTTGACAAGTTCATTGAAAAGTAAGCTAAAGTCAGTTATTGAATTTCAGAATTTGAGTGATTATGGTCAAAGAAATTAAGTCATTGAGTTGCTTATTCTTGTAATTTAATGGGATGTCATAGGACAAACCCCATGCAATAATTTCAATAGATAGAGAGTATTTTTACTTTTTTTTTGAACGGACAAACTACTTTGGTGGCAACTTTCTTTTCTTCTTTTGAATTTTTATTGAAGCCTTCATGTCAAGTTTCTCAAATCTCCAATAAAAATGTTGGTGCCGTTTGGAGTTTAATATCCATTTCACTGAAACACATCTTTAGCGTTATTTGACTTGAACCCAGGATATACACTTAATTATCCAAAAAAAAAAAAAAACAAAATATACATTTAATTCATGATTGATTTGAACTTACAATTGCTATCTGTGTAACAGGTTATCACAAAAAACAAAGGAAATCTCTTCATTTGCTAAAAAATATAACTTTCAAATACAAATGAAACAACTTCTGAAACAGATGGGTTCTTTTTTTTTTTTTGGTTGGAAGGGAGGGGGAGGGGGTGAAAAAGAAAATTCTACAAATGTGCTAAAAGTATTTGATTCCAAGTATCAGGAACTCCAGGTAGACACCAATGGATGCAGTCTGCATAGCGTCCGGGGTCTGCTTTTTCCTCATCATTTAAAAGCCTTCCCCCAGTCTCTGTATAAATTGATGAATGTGCGTCGATTCTGTACTCTGAGAGCTGTGTTATATTGAGAACTCTAACTGCTACTTTCATTTTCTTTAAGACATTCGTCACCACACTCATCATCTTCTTGTCAGAGCCACTTCCCCAGAACTTCTTCTTCATCACTGGCTTTGTTTCATTGAAGCATTTCAGCCCATCTGTCTTTCCCCAGTCTTCGCTTCTGCATAGAAAGATATAAAGTTGTTACAATTGGCAATACGTATATATATATATATATATATATATATATATTTATCAGTGGGTCTTTGAACTTTTCGTTTAAATTCATATCGATAAGTATGGGAAAATTTTAGCAAATTTAAATGAAAATATATAGAGCCACGCAAGAGAAAGTAAGAAAGAAAAAAAAACCTTGTATGTATAGGGGACATAGTTGTGAAGAAAACTCGGGTCTTGTTGGGATTTATAGTTGAATCAATCCAGTTAGCCCATGTCTTCAAACCAATTTGGTAGGCAACTGGTGCATCCAGCTCTGCATAACCTTCTTCACCATTTGCGAAGGAACCCCATCTGTTTTTAGGAGAAAGGAATGTTAAAAGTTATTAGCTTAAAACTCACTAATTAAAGGGTTTGACAGGGAAAGGAACTTACAATGTCTTCTGTCTAAGACTACTCATCCACCAAACGTAAGTATTAAAGGCAAGGATATCCGCTCCTTCCCAGTGTTGGGAGTGCTTGGCAACTGAATCAACTTTTAGTATTCTCTTCTTCGGATCTAAAACATCGATGTCCGAATTGGATTCAACAAGAAATGGAGCCCAGTAAAATTCAATAGTTGCGTTATATTCCTGGAAAAAAGAATCATTTAATGGGATTGGGAAGCATTAGCTTTGTTTTCTGATGACTGATAGCCTTTTGCTTTACATTCAAGCAAAAGAGCTTGAAGTCTTTCAAGTGTTAGGAGCGAAATAATGAAATTTATACCTTGGCTTTGAAGACAGAATGAACATTGCCTCGTTTCATAGACTTCTTTTCCGGAGGTATAGTCCATTCAATCATACAAACGAAAGATTCCCATTGATTTCTTTGCAGGGAGTCCCCTGCAAATAGTAGCCTCTTTCCTCGAAGCTTCTTAAGTGCAAGTTCTGGATTAAATCTACACAGACGAGACATTAGAATCGAAGAAAAGAAACTAAAGAACTGGTTTCAATTCCATGCATGATAAATGCCTGAAAATAAAAAGAAAAAAGTTATCTTACCTAGGCAAGTTGCAGTCCTCTGGCTGCCACTCCCAGTGATGGTAGTCAAAATCTAGCCGACCATTTTTGACGCAAGAAAATTGCCTGTCCAGGTATGGACAACTTCTATCTGTGTACAACGGCTTGATAGAGCGGTTGAACACCCAATTTCCATGGGCAATATTGCACTCTTCAGGGTCAAACTCGAATCTGTCATCGATTTCGGGGTTTTCTAAGTTCTCCTCTGCAGTTTTATCCTCTGTTAGGCAATGACAGTTCAACATTAGAATCTTTTTTCTTTTTATTTTGTGTGTATGTTTGTGTGTGTGTTAGAACTCTGAAGAGAAAAAAAAAATTCAGTTAGTAACAAATACACCCTTGATGAATTACTTAGCTATGTAATAACTTACTAGCTTTCACAACAGCACCTCTTCTAGCACAGGACTTGGATTTGAGAATAGAATTTGAAGAAAGAAAACTTAGTCTTTCTGTATATAAAAGAGCAAAGAATGCAAAACCGCAGACTATAAATGTGATAATAGAGAGAGGTAGCTTCCCTCTGTAAGGTTTCATCATGATGGTTGAAGGAGACGCTGCAAAGCTCATGGTTTGGATGCAAAGCTGAGAGAATTAAACTAAATGGCGGGATAAAAGAGTGTGAGCTGGTGCAATAGAATGATGGGTTGAGAACTCTATTATTATTATTATTATTGTTTTTTTTTTGCTTTTTAATTTTACGAGTGGGTTGAGTAGGAGTAAAGCTAAAGGCAAGTATGGTTGGGCTCTTTAACATTCTTTTTAGTAAAATAGCGGTGGTTAGACAGTAAGCTCAAAGGCTAACATCTTTGGACTCCACTAATGTGGAAGCTACATGATCTTTAATTACCATTTTGAGTGTCGTTGCCACCAAATTTAGACGCTTTGGAGTATTTTCATTAGGTTGGGGGGGGGGGGGGGAAATTAACGAAGTAATTGGCAATAAAGCAAGTCAGGAGTGTTAAAGCAATCTCTCTCTCCCCTTTGACTGCACATCGTTGCTTTTCGTAGCAGCTTAAAGTTACCAATTCGTATAGTTCCCACCCCAGCAGAGGAAGCTGATATCGACTCATGTCCTCCCAGTCTCCTTTACGGTCCCAAGTATTATAAGCGCATATCAAACTGCTACATATTTATGCTGTAAATCGAAAAGCAGAGAGGAAATCCCACTAATTGGAAATGCCTTCTTGTGAAGGTACAGAGTCTACTTCATATATATAATTTCTAAATCCAGACTCGACAATCCATTGGAGAGTATTGGCATGCTATCCTCATTGTTTTTTTTTTTTTTTTTTGAAAAAAAAAAAAGTCTCAATCTTGATCCCATATTTCTACCTTCTTAGGTAAAGATTTCTTCATTTATTTTTCTTGTTTGTAATAAGCTTGAATTTCTCTGCTCACCCTCAACCGGATTGAAATCAACATGCCTTTTGGGAGTACCATTTTTCCTGGACACCATTAAGCTACATCAATTTGTGGTTGGGCTTTTAATTACCGTCCAAACTAACAGAAAGTCCTCATTCTCGTATTTCAAACCAAACCAGAACCTTATAAAATTTTGATCAATTAGAAATTCCTATTTAACGTTATAGGAGGTTTAGAGAGACTGGTTAACGGCCTTATAATTCATTCCTGACAATTAACTTACATTCTCACTCATAGAAGTGGGAGAAGCAGAGGCGTTAATGAAGAAATAAGAAATTAAGGCAATGATGTCCCCAGCTAGTATTTCTAATAAATAATTAAATCCACCAACTCACAAGCAGAAATCTCACATCTATTCATTAGCGGGTAAATCATGATTCATGGGGCTTTAAATGCTTAGCTATATGGGAAAAGTAATGATATGCAGATTTAATATTGGAAGTAATACACAATGTGCCATCTTCGGTGGCATTGCTATTGCTACCATTGCTTCTTGAAACGCAACTATTTTGAAAATCTTCCAGGCCCCAGATTTTACAGGCTTGATTTCGACGCATAGTTTGCAACTGCTTGATCTTCAAGATAAACCTAGAAGGGTCATCTAATATCCTCAAAGAATCTATTGAAATGCATTAAATTTGCCACAGATAGAAGGTCCTTGTAACGCTGTCGAGCACAAACAAATCATAGAGTAGCCCCGGCTAGCATCAACATCTGCTTGGGTAATTCTCAGGCTGTGGAAGTTAATAATAATATCGCTTGAAAATTAGATATTGGGTGATGTCAAAGATGATTCTGTCGCTTGAAAATGAATTAAACCAATTTAGGTATTTTGCCTTACATATATATGTCATATCATGAGTGACAACAGTCCTAAAAAAGGAGGCTTTGTCTAGCAGGCTCAAGGGCATTGAGGCTTGATTGCTGTTTGGCTGCCGTTTTATTCGAACCCCATTCCTTTTCTTTCCTTTTTTTGGTTTGAAGTTTGAACGGGAGAGTTGGGTGCATTCGGAATGGTTGAGGAAATAATTATGGTTAAGGAAATGTCATGCAATTTTCTCTAACAATAAGCAATGATGCCATAGTGGTTCCAGGGTTGTTTAATAATGCATTTTTTTTAGTGGGAAATCTAATTTGGTGAGGTAGGTGCGAGAGTTGCTTTTATATACTTAATATTACCGGGATTATAAAGAAATTCTGACCATATAATATATAAATTGCATTGAAGGTGGTGATTGGTGAATAAAGTCATAAATAATTTATCTTGCTTACCATACAAATTATCATGAAATTCACATGAATTGGAATTAGATAGATCTTAGTAAATAGATTGACTTTTTTTTTTGAAAGAAGAAGTCATTTCTGTTAGAGAAAACAAGGCTAACACATCACATCCATCGTCCTTATTAGGCAAAATAGCTGAATCAAAATCATTTTTTTTTTATTTTGGTTGGAAGATTAACTGCTGCATGTTTCGTTGCGTGTGTGTGTGGTTCTATTATTATTATTTGAAAAGCTTTCACGTTTTGCTTTTTACTTTGAGTATTTGTAAAAGGGCTTTGCCTTCTTAGATTAGACTTCAGTTCAAAGCCTGTTTCCGAGTTCTCAATCCAAGTCAAACCCGCAATAAATTCTAAGCCCATTGGGTAATTAAAGCTAAGCTTCCAACAAAAGATACCAAAAAAAAAAAAAAGAAGGGAAATCTTCGACTTTCGACTTTCGACTGCAAACAGAGCATAAGTCAAATATCTTGTTTTGAGACAAACCTTTCTTCCAGCCTCTTGACTCGATTGGCCAGAATCAATGTCTCCCCACTCTCGACTTCCTCTTCTTCACTTCGCAGACTCTCTTTTTATACCCCCCATAATACCTGTATCCTTTTCTTCTATTCACGCTTCACCCCGTCCTCTTTTTGTCCCTCCCCTTTCTCTAAACACACCTCGATAAAACCTTGCTCTTTGATCATCGCTTCTGCTCTGAACAAACTCTCAGAGGTCGATCCCATTCCTTTCCCAGTCACACCCCAGGAATTCGCCGCCCAAATTACCCTCGGATGCTGGAGTCTGCGCCGTTTTTGATTAAAAGAACGAACTTCAATTTGTCGGCATCTCATGTAACATTGCTTCATCCTTTTTACTCATAGCTTTACTGCACCTTTAAAATACGTTTACTATATATTTATTTTCATCATTATATTTCCTTGAATGTTGATTCTTGGTTGTGGAGTTTGGGAATTTATGAGTAAATCCCTGCAACATAACTACTTAAAAAAATGAAAGATACAAATGAGACTTGGCCAGAAATAATTGATCGTGCTGGGTTAATGGATGCGTATGTATGAACTAATTTTGTGCTTGAAGTTTCGAGCTTAGTGGGATTTAAACAGAATAAAGATTGTAAAATTGAATGCTTGGAAATTATTTATTGTTGTTCTTGTTGTTGTTATTATTTTGGATTTCAGAGACTTCTAGTTGAGTTATTCTGAGCACTCGTCGATGTGTAGCATGTCTTCGGTTCTGATTTAAACAAATTTTGGAATTATTTTTGTTGTTCGGAATGAACCCCAAATCCATAAATTCATTGAAGCTAATAGTGTTATGTCTGACAAGTGCCAAGTTTTGTACAAGATTTTGATGTTGAATATGTATTCAGATATTTTCAGTTCTATAATATCGTCAAAGTTCTGATTGTTTTATACAGTTTAGTTGCCAAAAGGTTAGAGATAGTATTTCTAATTGGGCGAGTCTTGATGTTTCAAAACTGATTTTGGTTGCCTGTTTTATTGGATGTGCTGGAATTGATTGTTTACTGGCCAGACATATAAGGACTAAGGTGAATAATCTTTATCACATTTATATTCATCATGGAAAATCAATTAGACAGTGACTGAACTGAATTGGAAGTCAAAAGATGTATTACCAAGGTGGTTGGATTATAGGTAAAAATTGTATGGTGAGAACTTTTACCATGAACCATCCGTGAGGTTTGAATAAAAAGCATGCTTCAATTCTTATTAAGTTAGCTGAATTGGAATCCACCAAAATTGGGGTTGGCATGGATGAATAATGAATTGGCAGAGTCAGCCTGGCTTTGTTATTGTTTAGCTTTTTCTTAGTCCACTTTGTTCAAACTTCAGAGGTCAAGTTATTGTAAAATTGCTTTGTTTTTCTTGATAGTAGTGAAGACAATCAAAGAGCTATTACTTGATATTTATTCTGTCATTTTATGTGTCTGTAGGGTAGTCGGTGAACCTGATAGAACAGCTCTGCATCAAGCTTGGAAATCATGGATGGAAAACATCTACAAACCACAGGAACACCACCTGGGCTTGACAGCCTTCAAAAAAGAAGCCAGATCTCCGACTTACTCCTGATTGTCATGGCCAATTGACAGTTGCACTTGAGCAACTCATTGATAAGTTGGCGAAGGAAAGCAAGGTAGTGGCCTTTATTAAGGGCTCAAGAAATGCTGCTACTTGTGGATTCTCAGAGAGTAACCGCCATCCTTGAAAGCCAGGGAGTGAATTATGAGAGTGTTGATGTGCTTGATGAAGAGTATAATTCTGGATTGAGGGAGACACTCAAGCAATATAGTAACTCCCACGTTCCCTCTAATTTTTGTGAATGGAGAACTGGTTGGAGGGTGCAATGTCCTGAACTCGATGGACTAGAAGGGTGAGCCTGCTGATATGTTCAAAAAGTAGTGGGTTTTGAATTTTCCTTTTAGCAGTTAACCAAAAGATTGTAGAAGGAAATCTAAGTTGTACGTTTCATCAAATTATTACTATAGCACTATGGGAGCAATTCTGGATCTCATCTAGTGGATGTAGAGTGCAAAAATTCTCTGGTTGCTCTATTGAATCTATTTCTGGTTTCTTCTATTTTCTCTCAGGTGTTGGTGATGATATGACTTTGAATTACACGGCTTTTTGGGAATATATATGGGAACTCCTTACAAAGTATAGGGCTACCTAGGAACGGCTTGGTTGCTTATGTTTGCGGGGTTAATCATATACCATATCTAAAAGAGAAACAGCCCATTCTCGGCCTTGTGGCTAAGATAAAGTCCAGCACAAAGCTAAGGAGCTCGTTTCTCATTGAGCTCTCTATTCTGTGGGTTCTCTTTCTGCCAATTTACATCTCTTTCGAATATGTGAAAAGATTTACTTGGAAGATAATGTTAGGGCTTATGCTGATTTATATCAAGTAATGGATTGGAGAGCCCTTATCGGCTTAATATAATATACTTTAAAATTTGCAGATGTATCTTCTTCTGGAAAGCCATGCAAAACCTGTACCATTTTGGGGTGGCAGGAACAATTAGATTGCTTGCAGGTACATAATTATCCAAATTAAACGAAATTATTCAATTTTGGATAACATTTTACCTTTTTGTGTTAGTATCATTAAAAAATGAGGTCAGTTGTCATAAATATGCCGGAACATGAATGTACTCGTAATAACTTCAAGCAAGTTGGAAATTTTCTAGGCTTCCGCGTATACCTGGCTTGTAATTGGGCTTTGAGGCATTCAAATTCTCAGGAAGTAAGATCCTTTTTATTGTCTTTTTAAAACGTTTCTGAAGACATGTATATTGTTGTGATTCTCAATTTAATGTTTGACCCTTCTTTATGAAACCAAATTGATGCTTTATTTTGAGCAGAAAAGAAATGAGGCTTACTTCACGACTATGTTGAAAACAGTGGAAGCAGTTCCGGGATTGTACTATTCATATGAAACAGATATAAAACATTTAAGGAAATTCATCTGACATTGCAGTTAAATGAATGCCCATGACCATCCATGACACTCCTTTAACAAAAACCCTAAAATATAAAGAAGCTTATTCAAACCCCAAATAAATTATTCACACCCCAGGTCCCATATTGACTTTTGAGCTGATAATATTAATTCCCATTCCGAATAAGAGAGTATTATCGCTATTCTTTCATTACAAGCGTCCAAAGGGCATACATAACCAAATTCACTTAATATTTTGACTTTGATCACCAAGCCTTATTTTCCCATAACTGGAGAAATCTCTTCCTACAGTAGAGAGTCTAGGAAGAAAGTCTAAACACTCTCACAGGCGGCTTCCCTTGCTTATTGGAGCTGGCTTAAAACTGGCAAAACCAGTGATTTCCCTGCCAGTTACCAAGGTGTTGATGTCATACGTGCCTTCATATGTATAAATGGGTTCCAAATCACAGAATGCCTGCATGGTTACACCGAAACAAAGAAAACTCAAATATGCTTCTAGAACGAATTTTTCTTTAATTTAAAAATAAAAGGCATATCATGTTACTACTCTATAAAAATCTATTTGGATAACAATAAGGATCGAATCTTACGAATACCATCTTCCCCAAAAGGCAGACATCTAATAGCTATCCATCATATACTCTATTGACTACTGGGAGGATCTCAGGTTTGGATTAGAATTATCAAACTGCATTCTCATCTAAACTAGATGGGTTCTAAACTGAAGAAGTAAAAAGGTGAATTTGTTGAAAGCAGAGAATGAAACCTTTGCAACAAGGAAATCAGCCAAAATTCCATTGCCACCGAGCAACTCCCGCCCAAGAGCGACTGTCTCTCTTGCCCTCAAGGTAATCCATGACTGAAGACGATAAAAATTTATCATGGATAAGTACTTCATATTGAACCTCATATGAAATAACAGGCTTCTATATCTTGAATTTTCATACCTTTCCCAAGCTGGCATGACCAGGAGTCATTTTACCCTTCTCATACAATTTGCATAGGCGCCAACCAACGAGAAGCATTGCTTGAACATTACCTAGCATGAGAGCAAGTTTCTGTTGGTTAAGTTGAAATGCTGCCAATGGCGCTCCAAACTGTTTCCTCTCCTTCAGATACCTACATCATAGCAAATGCAGAACGGGTCATCTTGAAAGCTTGAA
This sequence comes from Adansonia grandidieri, assembly GCA_038382065.1. Taxonomy (NCBI): domain Eukaryota; kingdom Viridiplantae; phylum Streptophyta; class Magnoliopsida; order Malvales; family Malvaceae; genus Adansonia; species Adansonia grandidieri. Next base: position 12,335,809 of record JBBYHK010000005.1, read on the forward strand.
ATGTCATTGCTCAAATTGGAGAAGATCAGCTCCCATTGCAATACCTTAGACACATGTCATAGACACCCATTGATATGCCAATAGGTTGCCATGCAACCATTACTCGTGAAACATCCAGTACCTGCTTTCAAACAGTGGTAATTCATATTTGCATAAATAACACAAAATCCCACAGGATATGTTAAAAGATATGAACATAAAATCAATGGTAAATTGTAACAACCAACCATAGCTTATCAACCAATTAGCAAGCAGAAAGATGAGATGAGACATCATTATCTCAGAGAGGTTATTTGAACGAACCTTGCTTGTATCCAGAAAATTGTTCAGACCAGGTAACCTGTCCTCATCAGGAACAAAAACATTCTTTAAGACAATATCTCCATTTTGAGCAATTCGCAGTCCAATCTTGTTTGCTATTTTGGTAGCTGTCAATCCAGGGGAATTCTTCTTAACTATATATCTGAAACAGAAGGCAGAAGCATTCCATTTTTAAGGTAAAAAAGCATGAAGTGAATCTAACCACCATTTGATTTGCAATATTATTGCTTCTCTCTTGGCATGGGTCACAAGTTCTGTAAACTTGGGAAATTATGGCTCATGCCTATCGGGGTCTTGAGTTTTGCAATCAGCATATATCGCCTCATCTTTGTTCTTTAAAATCATGAAGTAAATTCAAGATGGACCAAAGGTCCAGAATATATGCCTCACAATTTTTTTAAAAATGATTACCAGGTTTCAACATTTCTTCCTCTTCAGAGTCATTAATTCCCTTATGGTAGTTTAAAATATAAATTCTCAACTAAATTACTGATAGTGGGTTCTCATTCTAGTGAACAGACAAGCATGCGTACCGTTTAGGCATTAGATGGGTTCTTTTGTGTGTAAGACCAAAACTTAAATTCTTTTCAATGTCTTATATACTATTTCACTTACCCGTTTATCTGATT
>JBBYHK010000005.1:12336858-12350510 GCA_038382065.1 Adansonia grandidieri
TTCTTTTGTGTGTAAGACCAAAACTTAAATTCTTTTCAATGTCTTATATACTATTTCACTTACCCGTTTATCTGATTGGTTGTGGTGTTCCTGGCAAAAACAACCAACAGATCTGCAAAAGTACTGTTTCCTATCCAGCGTTTTTGTCCCTCAAGTATCCAACCTCCCTCCACCTGAATGTTTGATATGACAGCAAACATAATACATCACAAAACTTAAAATGTTGAGCAGTGATTATAATTAGTTATACTGGGAAAAAAAAAAAAGGACAAGCTAAAACCAATAAACAAGGTTGAGGGTGGACCTTTGCTGCAGTTGTATTCACAGAACTAGCATCACTTCCATAGTCAGGCTCGGTCAAAGCCTAAAGGATAAATCAAAAGTATTTTCTTAAAAATTTCATCAGAGTCATAGCTGGGAAAAAAAAAAAAAAACACTAGAAGACCTCACAAAATGTGATGCCAAAAAGAAAAACCTACCCAACAAGCTATTGTCTTTAACTGTGCCAAAGAAGGTAAATACTTCTGCTTCTGTTCCTCTGACCCGCATGATGCTGATCTCAATGGTCCAGACAAATTACGCAAGGTCATAATTTATTATTTAACTTTGTCAAGGAAAAATTAATCAAAAAGACTATGGTAGCATTTAATTTGTAAAGAATGAAAATTGTTTCAGTAGGTCTCACCAATAGTAAGCATGCCAACAGAATGCACCAATAAGAAAGTCGAGCAGCTAGCATCAACTCTAGCAACCTCTGCATTTGCAATAGCACTACTAGTTATGGAGAGACCAGGGCATCCATTACCCTGCAAATCAGAAATAACCCAACATCAAACTCACTTGATTTCCACTTCAAGAAAGAACGTAATAAGTTAAAAAGGAAAATCTGTATAGGAATAACCTCGGTGGTAAAACCAGCAATTCCAAGATCAGCAAGTTCTGGAATAATTTGGAATGGAAATTCTGCCTTCTCCCAATACTGAGAAAAATTTCGAATCAGTTGCTTTCTTTTTAAACATATACATATATATAAGTTAAAAAATGTCATAACCGTAAAAACCACAGCATATAGCTGTCATCTATGCACACCAAGTCATCAATCCAAGTTGTGAGAAAGGTTCATGAACAACATCAGAAAGATACCTCCGTCATTATAGGAGCTACTTCTTTTTCCATACACTCTCTTACTTTCCTACGGAGAGCCTGCTGCTCAGGACTCAATAGATCATCAAATTGATAATAATCAGAAGCTGTATTTTTTTTTTCCAAAGAGCAAAACAAGCATATAATTAGGAATCACGATTTCCTATTTGGTAATAAAAACAACAATAGTCAAAACAATCCAGAATCAATAATTGTTCTCCATTAAAGAAAAAAATCAACCTAGCAGTTCACCACATTTCAACAAGTTCAGATCAGATGCATAAATGTAAGCAATACAAATATCTAGAAGAGCAAAGAACAGAGAATAAAGAACAAAAATTCATACCAGAAGGAGGAAAAATAGATGCCGGAGTTGCTTGAGGGAATGCAGCCGAAAGATCCAAAGGTGGTAAGTTAAAATAAGAAGGCTTGTCACTTCTATCGTTTTCATCTGTGAGACACCAAAGCCAACGAATTTATTTGATTAAACAACACACGATTCACAAACACTACCACATAGGTGAAAACAGATATCTGAAATTATATAAATAATTATATGCTTGGCAAAAAAAAAAAAAAGCTAATAGAAATTATATACAGGTTTTTTCTTTGAATGTTATACTTCCTGCGTTCATCCAGAAATAATATGTAAAGTTTCAAACCTTTTACAGAAAAAAGCAAGGAATTGCTTAATACACTTGACAATCACCAGCATTAATTGTCTTAAAAATTACTAATAGCCTAGTTAAATCTACTTGGCCAGTCGATTTCACTGCTCCTTGCATCCTTTAAGAGAAATATCAAGATCAAACAGCGAGAAAGATTAGAAAAAAAAAAAAAAACGGTAAAACGAACCTTGAAACTTGGAGTGAGGTGTCATGGTGTTCATTTTTTTTTTTCTTCTGATGGGAAAATGAGAGATTTGGGATAGAAAGAAAATGAAAAACAAAAAAAGAAAAGGACAGGAAAAAAGAAGGTGGGCGAGGAGATATCTTATGGGGGAAGAAGGCCGCTGGAGAAAAAGATAGAGATGGCACGTAGGTGCAGACAGTAGGGTCCTTGGAAAGTGGAAGAAGATAGATTTGGCACGCAAGTTTAAGGTCGTATTTTTAAACAAGTAACCGAAGTTATGGCATTGCCGCAGTAGGGTCAACTCTAATAATAAATTGATAATAAATGAAAAATGTCCCAACATCATTGGCCATTAAACATAAATTTAATATATATTATCTTTTTAAAATCCATAAAAGTAACGTCTTGATTAGAAAAAAAATAACCTTCTCAAAATGATAGATATATAATCCTTATCACCAATTAAATAGACCTATAATAAATAAAATGGTATGAAACTTGGAAAATACGTTTATTAAGTATTATACGTTACTATAGGGTTTCGAAAAAATATATAGCAAATCACTTATAATTATTGCTATTGTATTGTATGAAAGTGGACTTGATGTCATTTTTTGTTATAATCGGATAACAGTATAAAATGACTTGTAGGACAACAACATATACAAAAATCTGGCGAGTCATGTGCGTGTCTGATTCGAAGTCAGCTGACCATTGTAACTGGTAAGAATAAGAATCCAAAGGGCTGGTGGTAGCTGGTAAGATTTGCGCCTTTGGTGAAGAGTCTCATCCTGATGCTTCATGGCAGGAAAGAGCAGAACTTCCTGTGAAATACTCCATAATATATTACATTGACTTCCAGCTATGTACTTTCGAATAAGAATAAGACAAACAGATTAATGAAGATTGAAGACCAATAACCTTTGCTTTTGGTGAACATGACGATCCCCATTTCCTAATCCAGCCGTAGGGTACAGTCCGTACTCCAACGCAGTGCAAAATGATTCATACAAAACCACTGCTTCATCGTCACCCAATCATCGATCCTGAAAGAAGTAAAGTAACACTTTAGCTACTTAATTATTTTAGAAGCGTCATTTTTAAATTAGATTGGAAGATGTTTGATAAAATCCACGGATGCACTAACAAAACTTAACAATGTAAAGGCTTTTTACTAATTGTCCAAAGAAGCCAGTGCACATTAGTGAGAAATAATGCATGAGAAAGTTCAATTTCAAAGGACTTACAATAAAGTTCCGCAGTGTTTCTTGGAGGAGAAAGGCTACAGTGCCGGAGGAAGAGGAATTGTGCGGCGTTAGGTAAAGCCGGAGGGGTGAGGGGACAAGACAATAGAGGTTTAAGGTTTGAACTAAAAGGAGAGAGCTTAACGAGCAGGTTTGTTGAGCAATGATGGAGATGCGTTGAACGTCGGCGATGGAATTCATAGACGGTGGCGAGCGGCGTGACAAGCGAGTGACTTAGTGGTTACTGGGTTCTAATATTCAGTTGGATTTAATTTGGGCCTGATCCACTGAACAGTTAGGCTGTTCTTTACTTCGGGTTGATTTGGGCATTTAAAGTTCTGTTTTTTTTTTTGGTTCCATAGCATTTCGAGGTTCGTTCGCAATAAATTGAAGCGATTTGTTTTTTTCCTGATGCTTCTTATGTTGACATCATTTAAACGAATTCGAACGAAATATTTAATTAAGAAAATAATATTTTAATTATATTAAATTTAATAAATGTTTTAAAGATATTATTTAAAAAATTAAACTATTTTTATGAATATATTTATATTATTTATAACATTTGAAATATTAAAGTTTTCATTTCAATCAAAATACTAGTACATAATATATTTTTATTTTGTTTAGTATGCAATAATAAAATGTATGTATTAATTCATAGTATAGTTATAAAATTTATTTATTATATTAAATTAAGAAAAGTATTTTAAAAATAAATAACAACATATAAAAAAGAAAAAACAAGAAGATATATATATATATATATATATATAATTCAGGCGACGTGTTTCAAGGTTAAAAAAAACATAGGTATAATTGACAGAAATGGAGTACAGGTTTTATTGCAGAAGCAGGACAAAAGATACAGAGGTGCACTTTGTCCTGGCTGTCGTAAATTCGTTTGCCCTTTAATTTAATGGGGCTATTAAAATAATCAGACCACGATGATGATTTATAGGCTCTGGATTTTGTATATTTCCATTTCCATTGTTAAAAGACGAAAATTCAGACTGCGTGTTTCAAAAATTGCCAACAGTTAAATCTGAGGGAAACACTAACTAATTGTTTTTGAGCGGAGTAAAACTACCAATACCCAAAAGCTACAGAGCACTCATTAATTTGTCTTTTATCTTTACAGTGCCGATATCAAGTCATTTAATGACAACTGATTTAGCTTACGTACACAAAAAGCATATATCAAAATCTATTATTCACCCTCAATTACCCCTGCCTCTGCTTCTTTATATATTTGATTTACCTACAATCTTCACAGTAACGTCTCAACGTTGCCTCAATTTTTAGAGTTTTTTTTTTTTTTTTTAAGTTGAATCAGAGCGGCTGTTGTTTAGGGCCCGACCACTGCTATTGTGTGTGTGTATATATATATATATATATATATGCATGAAGAAATCAGCATGCTGAGACCCCCCCGCCCCCAATACTACGCTGAAGTTTTGGCGTAGAAAAAACTTTTTTTTTTTTGTCTTTCTTTTCATTTGACGACGATCATATTGAATTTTAAACAGATGTTATACACTTCAATCAAATAACGTAGATATATTAGAGTGAATGATATACAACCCTCAATTGCGGGGAAACTTTAATAAAATTAATGAGACATTGAAGTGTACGTCGAAGTCTGAGTACGTCTGGTTTCCTTGAGAAATGAGAGCAATGCCGACTGGGCCATGTGATAATTGGCGGGCCATCTGTATTATCATATGGGCTCTGTTTCTGTTGCTTTCTTTCATCATTATTCATCACCTTAGGTGAAAACTATTCATAAAAGCATATCGTTCATAAATAATCTTTATAGGTTTTTTTTTTGTTTTTTTTTTCAACCAGGACAGATCTTCGCGGCCGTCTTTAATTAATATATAATACGACATTTAACTTGCCAACTATTGCAACAGGAATCAGCCGTTGCCAACTTAAAGACAGTATATTATGTGAACCGGATTTCATTTCTGCAGGAATAAAAAAGTAAAGAAAAGCTTGAGTCTGTTTTTATTAGCACCACTCCATTAATCTATCTTCTTTGCCTGAACTTGGGATCGAGCAAGATAGATAATTCATTGCACCTAGCTTGATTACAAATGTAAAAAAACAAAGGAATATTGGGGGAACGCCGGTTGATATAGGGTCAAATGAGACCCACTTTGGACACGCTACAAAGACTTAAGGAACATAAAGGAGACAGACAAGAGATCCCTTCCTCAATATCAAATGTCTGTATACGAAAAGAGAAAACAAGTAGCATCTTTTATTCTTCTTATTTCTCTCGCACTTTTTTCTTTTACTGCACATCGCATTGCTCCTTCGGTCCTACAATCAAAAACGGATTTTTCGAATTCGACGGATGCAATCAATAAGTATTTTATTTTAGCAATGCTTTACTTGTTTTTTTTGGGGGGGGGTTAAGCAGCAATATTTTACTAAATGTAACTGCTCTAATTAAATAAAGAGCTTGATGATAAAAAACCTCTAATTAAAGAAAAGGGCTTGATGATAAAATAAAGTCATTAATTTGTTTCAAATCCTCTCATTCATTATGTATGTTTTTCAAGTTTTTTGTTAAAATTGCCACAATCCCCCCCCCCCCATACAACCCAAACACTCAGCCAACCCAAAAATTAAGAGCCAAAAACGGAAAATGAACTTCTCAGTATCTCCCGCCACCCAGTCAGCCAGCCATATGCTCTCTTTTCCCACTCCACCGTCCCGTTTTCTTTGATCTCTCTTCAGTTAGCGGACTAAATTCACAGAGCCAAAGAAGATCCACACTCATAGAAAAATAAAATTAATTAATACTAAATTATTTAGTTTAAAAATTAAAAAAAAAAGGAAAATTCATGAGCTATATATGTGTGTGTGTGTGTGTGTGTCTGTGTCTGTGTCTCAAAAGACGAAACTCTCACTAAAGTGTCTGCTCCGTTGCCGTACTCACTTATTCCGCTTTCCCTTTATTTCTTTATTTCTCCCTCTCAATCACTCTTTCTTTGACTCCTCTTCGTAGAAGCTCGAAAGCTAGGGCTTGTTTGGCTTTCGAGCTATAATGTGAAATTCTGCTAAGCGTTTTTATTTTGGTTTCCTTTTTCGACGAGATCCGGACAACGCACGAGGCTGCGCTTGGCAGAATGGGCAATTGTTGTAGATCTCCGGCGGCCGTTGCAAGAGAAGACGTGAAATCGAGCTTCTCCGGCCACGATCACGCCCGTAAAGATTCTGTTTCCAAACAGAGGCCACCGATCACCGTACTCTCCGGAGTTCCTAAGGAGAACATCGAGGATAAATACCTCCTGGATCGCGAGCTTGGCCGAGGGGAGTTCGGAGTTACTTATCTTTGCACCGACCGTGGCACGCGGGAGTTGCTCGCGTGCAAGTCAATCTCGAAGAGGAAACTGAGGACCGCCGTGGATATAGAAGATGTGAGACGAGAAGTTGCGATTATGAAGCACTTGCCGAAGAATTCGAGTATCGTGAGCTTGAAAGAAGCGTGCGAGGATGACAATGCGGTTCATTTGGTGATGGAGCTTTGCGAAGGTGGTGAGCTTTTTGATAGGATCGTCGCAAGAGGACATTACACAGAGAGAGCCGCCGCGGCAGTGACGAGGACGATTGTGGAAGTGGTTCAGCTTTGCCATAAGCATGGAGTGATTCATAGAGATTTGAAGCCCGAGAATTTTTTGTTCGCTAATAAGAAGGAGAATTCTCCATTAAAAGCTATCGATTTTGGGTTATCGATATTTTTCAAGCCAGGTAAGTTGTTTTGAATGTATGAATAAATGTCTTTTGAAGATGGTATTTTTGCCAAGCTGGATTTTGATTTTGCCACGGAAACTTTTGACTCCAAATTAAAAGCACATGGAAAGGATGATGTAAGTTGACAGTTTGGACATGCCGATTTGCTCTAGTTTGTGTGCATTTATTTGTTTATGGTCTTGTAGTGACGAAATTCGCACTTTGATAATTTTATATGCCTTCAAGGTTGCTTTTATGAGTTAATGCATAAAAGAAAACAAGGCAGTTTTATGAGTTTATGAGTTAATGCTCTAGTAAGTGCAATTCCTTTTAATCAATGTTACTAGGCACTTATTTTACCTGAAAGGAAACAAACAGAAGAATGAGGTAATGCTTGGTTCAGCCTTTTAGTGCAATTCCTTTTAATCAATGTTACTAGACACTTATTTTGCTTGAAAGGACCGAACAGTAAATATTATTCTAATTAGGTTAATGTCTGTGTGCCTATAGTTTGACCACTTTTGCTATTTTGAATTATGGTTTTTATTCGTCAACACTGTGTTCTGATACCTATATTGTGTAAATTTCAGGTGAACGATTCTCTGAGATTGTTGGAAGTCCATATTATATGGCTCCTGAGGTGCTTAAACGGAATTATGGGCCAGAAATAGATATATGGAGTGCAGGAGTTATTCTCTATATTTTGTTATGCGGGGTTCCACCTTTTTGGGCTGGTTAGTTATTTCTGTGGAATTCTCTTGTTTCTATGCTGTTGCTTACATATCTGTTGGATGTGCATTAATGTATCAACTGCTATCTGAGGAGTTGTGTTTTGCAGAGTGTGAGCAAGGTGTTGCGCAGGCAATTCTTCGTGGGTTAATAGATTTCAAACGAGACCCATGGCCAAATATTTCTGAGAGCGCTAAAAGTTTAGTCCGGCAAATGTTGGAACCGGATCCAAAGCTTCGGCTCACGGCAAAGCAAGTGCTTGGTAGTAACAATTCCTTTACGCTACTGCTTGCATGTATGTTTCGAGGAGGGTGGTGGATGAGGGAACATAGATGTTTAGGCATATCCTTTCATGATTCTATTGATGTTGTGATGAGTTTTGTCTGCATCTTCAAATATGAAATTTAAAACCTCATTAATATCTGCTTTCCAAGTTTACTTCAAAATACCAAAATCTGTGCTCCTAATTTGCCCTATATTAAATGTTAATTATTACTGATATTTTGACTAATATACTTGTTCCCCTTTCTCACAGAGCATCCTTGGCTCCAAAATGCTAAAAAAGCTCCCAATGTTCCTCTTGGTGATATTGTTAAGTCAAGGCTTAAACAATTTTCAATGATGAACAGATTCAAAAGAAAAGCCCTACGGGTTGGTTCACTATTACTAAGAATTCCGCTAGAGTATTTCTTATTATTATTATTATTATTATTTTGGTTTTTTTCCATAGCTATGGGAATCTTAAATGTAAATTTGAATTAGGTTATTGCTGAGTTCTTATCTGTTGAAGAAGTTGAAGACATCAAAGAGATGTTCAAGAAAATGGACACCGACAATGATGGCATCATTTCAATTGAAGAGCTGAAAACTGGATTTAGAAATTTCGGTTCGCAGCTTGCAGAGTCTGAAATGCAGATGCTTATTGAATCTGTGAGTGTCTTTTGGTTTATAAACTGCCATAAATTAAGAAGTATTATGTTACTTTATTTTCCTGCTTTGTACTAATTCTATCGAAGCAGCAGCCTTTTCTCTTTTTTTTTCACCCCCTACAGTACCGTATGCATTTTGCAATTATTGTCAGTCGATCATAAGAGCTAGTAGTTGACCAAGACTTTTCATAATTGAAAACTTATTTTAGTTGGGTGGAGGCTTTTCATAACCTATTCCAGTCTACATAGGTGGCCATGTAGGATCTTTAACTAATTTGAGCTCAATTATTTTGTATCACGTCATTTATGGCATTAGAATATATTTTTGTCTATGCCGTTGTCACAATAATTCATGGATCTCCTGTTGTCTCTCATACTAACTCTGTTTATTAGTATTAATATTATACTCTGCCCCGCTAAAGTGGTTTGTGCATAGATGGGGCAGCGTTGGAGAAGTTGGATGTCTGATGATAGTTTCAGTAACAATTTGAAAAAGTGGATGTCCTTTGGGCTCCATTGCTCTCAGCTCCTGCAATTATAAGCGTGCACATGCCAAAACCATAATAACAAGGAGGCTGAGGTTGCCTAGTAATCTATGTGACTACATTGTCCAAGAACCTGTTTTGGTTTTTGAAAGAGTAGGTTTGTCCTTTAGAAAAGAGAGTATTTAGCTGCTACTCAGCGAACATGCTAGTTTTTCATTGAGGATTTCTACAGTAGTTGATGAGAGATTTTGGTGGTTCCTGCTGTTGTAATTTTTGTTGTCGATATTAGAGTCCAATTGGTAATGCCACTTCCCCTCCTTTCATCTCTTTTCATAAACATTATTCAATTTTGAATTTGGAAGACACCTTCAGCAGCTTTCTTACCGGTCTAGGTGGCTGTAATACCCTGGCTGCATTCTGACATGTCCAATTTTAGCAAAGATAGTGGCATCATGGCTTAGATTCACGCTACTTTTGATTTTCAATGCTAAAAATATGTTTCTTAACAACAGGTTGACGCTAATGGGAAAGGAACATTGGACTATGGAGAATTTCTTGCCGTTTCTCTCCATCTGCAAAGAATGGCAAATGATGAGCATCTTCGAAAGGCCTTTTCCTATTTTGACAAAGATGCCAATGGTTTCATTGAGCCTGATGAGCTTCGAGATGCATTGATGGAGGATGGAGCAGATGATTTTGCTAATGTCGCAGATGACATCTTCCAAGAAGTGGACGCAGACAAGGTGATGACCAAATATTGTCACAAATAAATTCATTTGGCATTTTTCAATTTGGCTGACGATTCTTTTGTAAATGCAGGATGGGCGCATTAGCTATGATGAATTTGCAGCAATGATGAAAACTGGTACAGATTGGAGAAAGGCATCTAGACATTACTCAAGAGGGAGATTCAACAGTCTGAGCATAAAGCTGATGAAGGATGGTTCTCTGAATTTGGACAGCAAGTAGAATCATGCCAGTTCTGTGTTTAATTCATCCTTGCAAGAAAAGTAAAGTACTAGATTTTTCCTTTTATATCTTAAACTTTTCTTTTTCTTGTGATTATTTGTGGGGGGGACCCCGCATGAAATGGGGTCCTTGTGCCTGTGGTTCTACAAGGATTATGGAGGCCCGAGTACATCTCGTCTGTCCATGCTAAAGTTAATTTTGGAGAAAACTTGTGGCCATAGTTGGGCATTTATGATTTGTCTTCTACCACAATCAACCTTCTGATATTGTTTATGGTTGACAGCATGGAATTGAATTTGTGTAGTGCTTAGTATATTCTTTTCCGAAGAAAATATGGTATCTAGTCGTCTCTTGTGTTTTGGAATCCAATTGGCTTTCATATCGTCACGCTTGGACATGTCGGCCACATATAGGGACTCTTTAGCACACGCCAATCGCCTCGCTTCCGCTCTCACTTTGGAGGTGTTTGATGTTCCATTGCCTACTACAATGAAAACATCGGCCGTAGTCAATGCATTTGTTATAACAGGCTTAATTACAACAAAAAGAAGTGATCTCTAAACCGGCATATCTCGCTCCAAATTCCAGTTTTTAGCAAGCATCGTGCCAATATCATCCACTGCAATCTGCTTCCATCAGACCAGTCTAAGCATTATAACAATCCGTTCGCTTTTACTAACCAGTCTTCAACCTGTTTATAAACCCCGCGCAACTTAAGAAATTACCGCCAAATCTGTTTGTTAACAGAAAAAAGAAATGATCTAGTTTCCAAGCTTTCATTGCAAAAATTACAGTTTATTTTAGCAAGGGAAATCCCCCAAAATTCTTGTGTATATCTCTCCCGTTCAAGATCAGCTTGGAAGGTGGATTTTTTTGCCCTTTGTCTGTCGCATAAGCTTCAGTGTGAACTCTTTAGAACAACAATGTGCCGGAGTTTTCGAAAGTCCGGGACAGAAATTAATTCTTATGTTGGTGTTGGCTGATCCGTTACTATTCTGAATTTGTCTTTGCGGCTCAAAGTTTAGTTCTTGTGCTGGTCCTGGGAAAACTTGACTGTTATTCAGATTTCTGACCTTATCTTTCCAGCCCAAGGCATTTAACCCATTGTTTTATAAGCTTCTGTAAGTGCATTGGGTCGTGGTTTTAGGAGCTTCAGCGGCAGAGGTTGATTCTTCTTGTTGGTGTCGGGGCCAAGATTAAGTAGTATTCTGTCCGTATCTTTCCAGCCCAGTATCAGTTTGGAGGCCTGTTTTCTGTTGAGGCATCTTAAATCATAAGTGCATTTCTTGGCTTTTGTATGAACTACTGAGTCCAGATATCAACCCTTTCACTGTTGTTATGTTGACCGAGTTTTGCAGGTAGTTAATACTTAATAATATCACTTGGAATCTTCGTCGCGGTTCAATTGCAATTTGTTGTTAATAAACAAGGGAAAGGAATGAAATTTGAGGCAACTCACATAGAGCTAAAAAGTGTGCTGCTTTTATTTTCTCATGCTTTGTTGTTTAATAATTGCAAAGGTAGATGCTTCAAAATGTTTGTTAGGCGCAGAAAAGTTGGTGGTCTCTCAAGTCTTTATGATGCAACCCAAGTCAAAGAAGCCAAATAAAATAGTATTAAATCTTGCTGCAATCTGCCCAAACGTGCCAAATTCTCTATTTAAACAATACGATTAGTCACAGTCGCCACCGTGCTGCTAGACATGCGGGTTCTTAGCATCAGTTTTTTTTATGACCTTGCCTAGAAACTAGCTCCATCTTCATGAGGACAAATCAACAAGACTTACGTTTGCTTTATTCATCATTAAGTTAAATATGTTGGTTTTTTTAATTATATGCAGTCAATTTTCAGGGGCTACTAACTCTAGAGATACATACATACATACATGTATACAAAATCAATGGTCAACATTGAAAATGGAGCCAACATACATTGGGTCGACATTGAAATTTTAATAGGCAACTCAAAATTTTTTCAATAATTTAAGCTTCGGATTAGATATTGGGGGATTTGGTAGGCATGGTTTTATAGTAAAGCTATATTGCAGAATCTATTCAATGTAAAATTTGGTGATGATTCCAAAGACAGTATCTGGACATGGAGCCAAAATACCAATATATATTTTCTCAAATGTATATAAGTTGCAACTTTAACTGGCTATATAGTCAAAACTTAAAAAAGCACTAATAAGCATAAAAGGTTGAAATGCCTATAATGTAATTCATCAATGTAGAATTTTTAGTGTTTACTTGTAGAACTTGTTAACAACTTCTGATGCTGTCCACGACTTTTGTAGGCATTGCCTTTTCAAAGACCATGTCAGAACAGGCCAATGTTAGCATACACGTTGTTTTCCTGGAAAACATTAATTGTCATAGCACAAAGGAATCGTTGCAATCAAAAGCATTTCGATTTCCAGGATTTCACACTTCACACCGTCCCCCTTCTCCAACGCATATCCACATTGGATTCCACTCCTGACCATGGTTGATTGTTTCATGCGTCAAAATCAAGCCGTTCATTGGTGGACCAAGGCCCTTTCTTGGCCTATTATGTTAAATCTCCTGGTCGACGACATTGTTTAAACTAAAACCTCAGGCTTACTGTGAAAATACACTGCTCTCACCGTAACTACACCGGCAATCAAGTTTTAGTTGCGGTCCCATTAATTAAGGAAGCAATCCATTTAATTTTGATTTGATTAACTTTGGTTAATTCATAATATCTTATACACGCAGATGAGACAAGACGAGTTGAGAAGGAGGTTTACAAAATTGCTAACTATTAAGTAAACGATAATATCTATAAATAGTGAACCAAATGGTATTAACTATTTAAAATATAGTTATTTGTACTTATTTTTAAAGATTTTGAAGGGTTTTTATGTTTGTTCATTAATGAGGTATTATCAAATGATTTATTGACAGTGTATAAATTTGATATTGATAATGCACCAAATGCAAACATATGTTTTAATTAGGTAGCATAGTGATCATTCAATCATGTATGTATAAGTAAATGAACAAGAAACGATCTTATAGTTAATAATTAATTAAGTTGGTTTGAACAGCATGGCAGGTTGATGAATGATTAGTAGCATGCATTAATTTTTAATTCCGACTTTCATTTGTATGCGCTGCGCAGGCTATTTTAAAACGTTGATCATATCATACAACAGAATATGGAAAATCATTGGGACTAGTACTTATGCATGCATACACCATATTGAAAATAGTCGAATTTTGAAAGTTCAAAAAGGAGAGAAAGCAGAAAAAAAAAAAAAGTATTATAGGAATAATAGCAAAAAATATACTCAATGAACATTTTAGATCGATGCTCTCAACTTAATTTTATCTTTGACAAGAACAGCACAGCTGTTGAAGAACGAAGATTATATATTTATAAATAAAAGGAGCTTGGAATTTGTAACTCCAAAAATCTTTCCTTCAATCCGTATGTATTTATGTATGTTCAGAATCGTAACTGTGGAGTGTGGACTTGTTATTATATATAGTTAATTAAGATATAGAATTGCTAAAGTAACAAATCGTAGAGTA
>JBBYHK010000005.1:12360835-12386841 GCA_038382065.1 Adansonia grandidieri
CATTATTATTCCCTTCCTTAAAAGTTGATATATCCTGAACTCATTTTTGGCTAAATATTTTCTTTTAAGTGAACCTAATAATTCTTGTTATGAGCAAGCCTGTCCGTTAATGAATTTGTCAAGCAAGATGAGTTAATTTATATACTACGGACTCGGAGAGCGTTGTGTTTTCTTTACACCATCTGGTTTTACTTGTAGCAGCATAGGAGGACTAAGTTTCTTATGCAAAATTATTTTATTATTATGACTATGTTTTAAAATTTAAAATTAAAAATTAAAAAAAAAAATCTTCGTATATAATATCATATACGATGCAATAAAGCAAAAATTAATAATTAATTTAGACCTATTAATCAGTTGATAGTTAATCAAAGTTAAGTTATAATTGTAGGTCGATCATTGTAAGTCCTAATCTCATTTTATTGGAAGTTCAGTGATATATCTATATATAAAGCCTTTGGGTAACCGATAGAGAGATGTTTGTGTATCTGAGATTTGTTGATATCCAAAAATATTGAAGGATGAATAGATGATATTATTTTGCAGTTTAATTTTTAGTGAAGCGTTGATTTAAGAGCATCCGCTTAGCAAAAATTCAAAATTTATTAGTAAAAAAATGACAAAGATATATATATATATATATATATATATAACACATTGAATTAATGATACAAATGCAACTATGAAATTTTGATTTATATGGTATGAGAAAATAGTTATTGAGGCTGGCCCTCTGCGGATTCCTCCCCGTCAAAAGGAGTAGAATCGTAAAGAATGGAGTTATCAGATGAGTGGAAAGCCTATTTCCCTATCGGCAAATCCTTGGACCCGCCGCTCCTTTCTTCTTCGAAATTTGGTCCTCTTTTCTTCATCCCAAAACCCGAAACCCTTCCTAAAACCCTTTTCTATTCTCCCTCTATTTTCCCTCCTCTCCTTCCTCCACCTCCTCGCCTTTCTTTCTCTCGATTCCTATCTACTTCTTCTGTCCCTTACTCCACTTCTTTCTCTATTGCTTCCCGCTTCCGCCCCAACTTCTCCCATCACGACGATGCTTCTTCCCTTTTATCTCACAATCGCCTCACCCTTTTGCACTGCCCCGACCAAAACATTACTCTTGTCTTCTTCACCACTGGCACCAACCATGACCGAATTGGGTTCTTTGCTGTTCACGTCCAAGACTACGATTTCAAGTTTCTGGGTGATCCCAACGGCGACGTCTTTATTTCTAACGACAACTTCAATCACAAAATATTGAGGATTTTAGTCAACCCAGTTTATGATTTCGAGGGGATTTCAGGTGATTCTGTCGTTGGGTATTTAATGGCTTGTACTTTATATGCTGTTCATTGGTATTCTGTTAGATTTGTTAAGTCTAGTAAAATCCCAACTTTGGATTACTTGGGCTGTAAATTATTCAAGAGTTCCTCGATTGTCAGTGCTTGTTTCAGTCCACATTTACCCGAAGAAATTGTGGTTTTGTTAGATAATGGTGCATTGTTCTTGTTTGATTTAGCTTCTGATGTTAATTGCCAAAAAACCGATGGCCCCATTAAAGGGGGTAAATTTAAAGTTTTATGGGATGATTCAATTGGTTCAGAGAATTATAAATGGTTGGGTATTGAGTTTAGTTGGCATCCTAGGATTTTGGTTGTTGCCCGATCAGATGCTGTCTTTTTAGTTGATTGTAGGCTTTATGAGTGCAATGTAATTTGTTTAGCTAAGGTTGAGATGTTGAGCCCACATGCTGTGGGTAATAAGGATCAGTTCCTAGCGTTTTCTAGAGCAGGAGCTGATGGGTTTCAGTTTGTTTTGTCTTCCCTTAGTTTATTACTTCTTTGTGATGTGCGTAAGCCAATGATGCCATTGTTGCTTTGGGCTCATAATCTTGATAATCCATGTTATATTGATGTGTTTAGATTGTCAGAATTGAGATCACAATCAAGGGATGATAGGTATCAGTGGGCAACTGAATCAGGTTTATGCATAATATTGGGATCGTTTTGGAATTGTGAATTCAGGCTGTTCTGTTATGGCCCTTCTTCAGCCAGTGAAGGATCTGTTGCTATGGGAATTTCTAAGTTTTGCAAACCCTTTTTAGCATGGGATCTTCCTTCAGATTTCTTATTGTCAAACCTTGAGTGTACTTGTGGAAGTTGTCTCATTAGAGAAGAATTTTCAAAATGTGCACTTCCTGATTGGATTGATTGGCAGCAGAAGAAAGATATCGTCCTTGGTTTCGGGATTTTGAACAGGGATCTCTCAGAGTTGGTGTGTGAGTCAGATGAATTTGGTGGGTTTACTTTGATTAGGCTTATGTCTTCTGGAAAGATTGAAGTTCAACGATATCGTGCCTCATGGGATTTGGTGCAGAAATTGGATGAAGCTCACAGTGAACCATCACTGAATTTTGCGGATAGCTTACTATACTCTTTGGGTGATGATGAATATGAATTTCCTAAAAAATTCAAATACTTGAACCTTGACTATCTTCGTGGGTATCTGAATGACAATCTTTCTAAAGTCCTAGATTCCAAGATGAACAAGTCCCACAAGGGTCCTTTGCAGAAGGAATCTTTTCGCCCAGACTTTCATGAAATTTTGTGTAAGAAGTTGAAGGTCTGCGGATTTGGTCGATTCAGGTCTTCTCCTGCACTTGCTATTGTCTTCAATGACATTAGTTTGCCAACAAGTATATGTGAAGTTGCTTTGAGGCAAATGTGGGCAAACTTACCTTTGGAACTTTTACTACTGGCTTTCTCGAGCTACTCCGAGCTCCTTGATGTGCCCTTCGATGACAAGACAATGCCTTTGGAATTTCCCGTTGTTCCTGACTTACCGCAATTGCCTCCGTTCCTATTAAGGAAGCCTTCATGCCGCAGCTCAAAGTGGTCACATAAAGTGCAGCCTGATGATTCGCTTGTGGGTCCTGTTCTTCCTCTCCCCATTCTACTTACGCTTCATGAGTTTCGTAATGGTTGTCCTGATTCAGAGAAAATGTGTGAATTCTCATCTGATGTGGAGCTTGGCCTTAGGTGCGATGAAGTCATGCGTGTTGCTGCAGAAATGGCTGTATCAGATTCTAGCTTGCTTAGCAATAACCAAATCGTCTCTCTTGCTGATGACAGAGATGAGATGTGGGCTGATTCTCAAAGGCCAAAACCATTCCTTTTATACCATCCAGTTGGAGGCGAGTCATGTAGCACTGATCAACCACAGAGCAACGATATTTGTAAAGATGAAAAATTTACTGCCATGATTACCAAAATGCATGAGAAGGAGACTGATCTTAATGACAGAGTAGATAGTGTTGGGCTAGAACTATTTGATGATCTTTGTCCCATTGAGTTGAAGTTTGATGTTCCTGTCATGAACTTTGGCTCACAGGAATTAGAAGGGTTCAAGACATTAAAAAGGCAGTTTTCAAAGTGGCAAGAACGTTTTAAACCATATCAGGAAATGTGCCTGCGGAATAATATAAATTTTCAAAAGAGGGCATGATACTCTGTGGTGGAGCGAGTTTCATGATTTTCTTTGAACTGCGTCTTAGAACCTAGTTAGCTTTCCCTTCCTTTTTGGCTTGGAGCTGTTGTAAGATGAGATAGCGGCACCTGTAATAGTGATTATAACATGTAGAATAGTTCTCGGCACAAAGCAGGTTTTCTATTCATTTTCCTTCTTAAAATATGGGCATTTTTCTTTGTTAATTTGTCTTATTTTTTCCTGCTCTGTGGATGTTTGAAATCAGAGCTTGTCCTAGGATGCTATAAAAGGTTCTTTTTAGTATGTAAATAGCACCATTTCAATGATCAAAACTAGTTTCTTCACCTGATGCACAGAATAAAGTGTCAGCAAATTTAGCATCTCTATCGTTTAACGTGGGTTGGCTCATGCATGATTCTTAAAGGAATATTGCGACATTTTCTGATGCTTCTGTCGAACATATTGGTAGTTATTGAACTACTGATAACGTCCAATCAACAAGAATATGATGAAGAAAAAAAAAAAAAAAAAACTAAAGAAACTAAACCCGGAGAGGAATTTCTTGGCACAGCATCTCTCATTCCCGAAACAATATTTGTGCAGAATTATATAAGTCACTCTAAATTGGAGTTGCATAACTTATCTTTTTTTTCTTTTTGGGGTGGGGGGTGGTGGTGGGGTCGAAGGGGACCAGGCAGCAATTTTCTTTTGAAATTTGCTGAGAAACTTAGGGTCTTTGCTGCAATGTAAGAACTAGCTAAATCTCTGATAAAATGAGGCACTTAATACCGAAATATGAATCCAAGCACATAAGAGTCATAATTAAGCAATAACTTCAACCGGTTGTTTAATAGAATTTCGCGTCCCAACTTTGAACTATAACACAATAACTGGGTTCGCAGGTGATGAAAACATGGGCTACTGCTCACCCTGTTGCAGGCATCAACCTTCCAGTAAGTCAATGGACTAATTGGTTATATTGGAGGAAGATCAATCAAAAAATCAAAATTCTCACTCTTAACAGCTAATGCTATTAAAAATCCAGTACATTATCAACTGATTATAAAATTATTGGCAAAGGGTCATTAAAGGATTTTGGATTTGCTACAATAATACTTTTTTCTTCAAACCAGACTATTGTAAGAATACTACATTACTAAACAGCATTTACAAGATTTTGAGATTTAATGATGGTTTTATAATTATTGTCACAAAAATGGTCCCCTAGTATAAAATTCTGGATACCTCACACAGTATAATACACAAGAACAGAATCAAGAAAGCAATTTTTTATGTGCGTACTAACAAAACTAACCCTCGTATTATTTGCCACGCGATTTTAGAATTGAACACGAATGAAACATGGCAACAGACTGTAATAGAAACAAGAACATCCAGTTCAGCCAAGGTCCGTTATAGAAATCTTAAACTGTTCAGAAGCTTCTGTAATGTTTGACGACCCCAATGGACATCAATTTGAAACAAATTATGTTGAAAAGGCTCCGGCTCAGGCTGTTGTTCTATTGCCGCCAGTTGGGGCTTCTGAATGTTCAGGTTGTCAAGCTGTTCCTCCTTGGCCTTCGGTTCTGCAGTGGTTTTTTCTTCCCATGGTTCACCTTCAGGTTCTTGCTTCTCAACTAACTGAATATTATTAATTTGCTGTTATGATAAAATAAAATAAAAAGAGAGAAGACATAAGAATATAATCTGTAACAGAAATATCAACAGCAATGGGAGATTTTGCAAAGAGAGAATCACATATTGCCTTAACCATATCATTCTAAAGTACATGGCACACCAGCAATCTATTACAAAAGATTGTCATATGGGCAAGAAAATTGATAATTCTATTCCTGTTTCAAGTAGAAAAAAGGGTTCTCCTTCACATTTGAGGCTTCATTTATTAGAATGAAAAGAAATGCAACATTGCGTTGTTAGCAGATCAATAAAATTGTGTCATTCGAGCTAGGTCTAGATAGTAAAGTTAAAGTATACACTGAACATTCCCATCTGCAGCAATAGATTTGTTGTTACATTATCAGTATGTGTGTAGAAAGTAGAAAGGGGAATATGTGACTTATCATATGTTCTTGTCCCGTTTCATGATGAATTAAAAGCCATTTTTCTTAATTATTTATTTACGTGCAATACTTCATTGATGAGGGACTGAAAGAGCGACATTGCTGATTAAACATAATCTCAAGAAGATACAAGCTGAAACCAGATACTTTTCAAGTAGTATGGGATTTCCTAACACAGGACAAGGTTCATGAAGATGAAGTTTTATTTCTTCCTAGGTAATAGTAATAGAGGATTGGAAGGAAGGACAAAGAAAGGATAAAAGACAGAGCATCACACTCATCAGGCAATTACCTCTGACAATTTGTGATATTTAGCTTCACCAACCGCAACTGATGTATCGGTCATACTATTATTCTCATCTTCATCCAACATTGCCTCTTCAGTCGAGACTTTTGCTAATGGAGTCAAGCCAGGTACCAAAACAGGACTACCTTCATTTACGACCAGATATCCCTCAACATCATCAGTTGCTGAGTTCTGGAACGTTTCAACTCTGCTGCTATTTCCAAGGTCCTCTGCCAGAACATTCTTTTTTGAAATAGGCAAAGCTTCATTATTTGGGTAGTTAGTTCTCTTCACACCAAGCACTTCATTATTTTCATCTGCTATGAAGTCTTCTGTTGGGTAGCTGATATTCTCTGCAACAATAGCCAAGGGCCCCTCCAGTGAACAACCACCATTTCCAGCGGCCGATTCCTCTGATAGTGCTTGTAATGGCTCCTTTCCAGGAGAGGTGATGCCATCAATATCCGATACCAGATGTATGTCAGAGACGAGTTCTTCCTTCAGAAGTGTCAAGTTCTCTGCAATAACTGCTGTATCTGAATCAAGAAGAGGTCCATTTTGATTAGCTAATAATTCTTCCTCTATTATTTTCTGATATTCAGCTGCTTCCCAGTCTTCAGAAACAATAATCATATTCTCAGTTTTAGAGGATTTAAATATCCGATCAGGGCCTGGTTGCCATAAAATGTTCCCAGTTCTTGTTTTCAGAATGAACTTGAACTCGATCGATATTCCAACAGGTATATCCTGAGCAAGTATAAAGCAAGAGATCTCATCAATATTTGCTTTCAACAAGAATATTTCACATTCTTCATAAGTTCTTTCCTGCTTACCAGCTCTACTGTCCAAACATGTCCTTCTGACCAAGTCAGTGGTATAGAACTCGCAGGGTTCCATAAGCCTAACATAGGATGATTCCCTACCATGAAAAAATGCTCGCCAAATGAGCACTCTTTTTGTAACCGAAATTTGACATGAATAGTCTCCGATGGATCTGTGCATCAGAGGCATTGAGATGAGACTCAATAATAGACAAATAGTTAAAAGACTACAGGACCTTACTTCCTTCTTCAGGTTGAGTTTCCGTCATCTCCAAGTCCACCTACATGAAGAAAATTTACCAATTGAATCAGAACTATAATAAAAGTCAATCTTTTCCTGAATTTGAAACAAAATACAGTTTCAAAAGGCTACAAATTGTAAAAAGGGAAATTTAACCTTCAATTCCCTTATGCATGTTTTAATCCCACGTAAGAGAAACCATGATTGTATTATTAAATTATATATATAACCCTCTTAGAACTATAATACAGTCCACGAAATTCCTTAAAACATTCAAAAGCAGCCACTGCCACACTGGCTTAGAAATCACAGGAAGAAAAAGGAAAAAGAATAAAAAGCAGTAACATGGAAAGAAAACTTGGGAATCATGCAAACGAGCTTCCTCAACAACAAATAATAAGAATTCAAGTTTCCAAAAACCATTCTAAATCAGCAAGAGGAAAAAAAAACGACAATAAAAACCTGAAGAAATTACACGAAAAAGTTCAAATAGATAAAAGGATACATGCCTGTGAGTCTGGTGACAAAGAAGAAGATGAAAAAACAGGCTGCAGACGCCTCTGTTGCACAGAAACCAAGTGCAAGAAGCGGATTCTAACAAGCTTTTTGGAAGGCAATAAGCATACTTGAGCTCTACTAAGACAAAGATCCTGAAAACAAGAAAATCCTCTCTCTCTTCTTTTCCCAATGATTGCCTTGGCCCAAGAACTCGTTAAGGTTTTCATTACTTCCAGTTTCCAACTGAAACTGTCTTCCTTTCACTAAAAGCTTCAGTTTTTGTTCATAAAAAAAACGGTGTTTTCTCTGTTCTGGGAACTGAAGTTGCAAATACTAATCCGCTTCTGGTGGTTATATCTCTCTCTCCATATTAAGGTTGGGGTCAGATCGAGATAAAGGAAATCGGATCCGCTGACACGTGGCTTTTTGATACGCATCACAAAGGAGTTGAGTTGAATCTGGCTTTTCTCACTTCAACGTGAAGAATCTCAAGTCCCAAAACGCTATCACGTCTCCGCCAACTGGCAACCTTTATTAGCATTTAGAAAGACCATTCTTTGATCCCTGCCATTGGATTGAAAGATTGGCGGTGACACGACGTCTGTCCTACTATTTTTATTTATTACTACAAACTTTGGATCTTACAAGTTTTTTTGTGGCCGAGAAATTATTGATATTTCTGCTGCTCTGGGCCACGAGTTTTGGCGAAGCGTGTCAGTTCAGCTGGTGAAGCTAAGGCTAACAGTGTCCACAACCCATCCAAAACCCAAAAGGCAATGTTTTTTCAGTCTAACAAGCTAGTTCGTCGTTTTTTCTGTACTTCTTGGATTATAATTTTCAAATTCTTGAGAAGTCGATATATATATATATATATATATGTTCACTTTTATTCGGTAATAACTTATAAAATTGTTCATATCACAATATTAACAACGGGAAATAGGCTTATTCAGAATTGGAAGACCTTCGTTGAAGCCAGCGCAACCCAGAATCGGTGAGTCGATGCGGTCACACCATAGCTTTGGGTCTTGTTATCATGGGCTGCCAATTGAGATTGGTTAGGCCTGATATCATCTGTGCTATCTGCCTAACTTCAGCTCCAGGATTCCTTTCCTTACAAAAAAGATGGGTGTTGAATGGAATCACCTACTCTCCATGCCACGTCCCCAATCCCACACATTCCATGAACTTTCTCCTATTACCATTAACCCCACAAGCTTGCAACCACAATCCGTTTTGACTAGAATACCTTGGTAGCCTTTGGGAGCAAGGCTATAAGTATTAAGCAGGTCGACTTCTAGCTCAGTCTGAAAGTCATGGAAAGCTGCTTAGTTGCACAGAGCTCGAAATTTCAAATCCATTAGAGTAGACTTATGGGTCGCTGATCCTCCTATGTACTTCTTGGATTACAATTTACAAATTCTTGAGAAGTCGATATATATTCACTTTTGCTCGGTAATAACTTGTGAAATTGTTCATATCACAATATTAACAACGGGAAATAGGCTATTAACAATTGGAAGACCTTCGTTGAAGCCAGCGCAACCCAGAATCGGTAAGTAGATGAGGTCACCAGAGCTTTGGGTCTTGTTATCATGGGCTGCCAATTGAGATTAATTAGGCCTGATATGGTCTGTGTGCTATCTGCCTGGCTCCAGCTCCAGGATTCCTTTCCTTACAAAAAAGATGGGTGTGGAATGGAATCACCTACTCTCCATGCTACGCCCCCAGTCCCACGCATTCGATGAACTTTCTCCTATTACCATTAACCCCACAAGTTTGCAACCACAATCCGTTTTGATTAGAATACCTTTTAGCCTTTGGGAGCAAACTTGGGCTATAAGCATTAAGCAGGTCGACTTCTAGCTCAGTCTGAAAGTCATGGAAAGCTGCTTAGTTGCTTAGAGCTCGAAATTTCAAATCCATTAGAGTAGACTTATGGGTCGCTGATCCTCCCTCTTCCACAAAGAGAAGGAAGACTCCCCTAATATGATCTACTGACAATTTGATCGTATACTGGAGCAGAACGTTCCTCTACATTACGGTCCATGTTTTTACACATTATTAGTCAGTAATTATTGCTTCATTTCGCAAAAAAGGACGCGGTGAACCGTAACTAACATCTAAACAAATCCTAAAAGAAGAGAATGGGATGGACATCAATGTAATTCACTCACGAGGGTGAGGGTGGATGATTGACTTAAATGTTTGTTTTGTATTCGAAACGAAGAAATCGAAGCCTGCAGTGTCCGCAGTCTGTACCCTACCGATACGGGTAACTGTGGATCCAAAAATTTGACCATACTACATAGTTCACATTCAATTTCTTGGTATCATAATCATAGGTTTAGCACTCTTTCATTTCCATCTACTTCCTTTTTTTTTTTTTTAAATTTTTTAATGATTAATTATCTTTGTTACTCAAGTTCCCGGAACGGATGTCATTTTTCGAGGTCCAACTCCTCAAACCCAATGTTTATCTATATTCTTTGACAACCTTGGGCGTAGTCACATATACTTAAAACGTATAACAAATCCCCGGTCATTGAATTTTATTGTCTCCACAATGCTATTTTCTATTATTTCTTATTTAACTTATTAATTAATCACCTTACAAGTTGCAAGTTTCAAGAGCATTACCATATTCCCCAAGTAATAATTCCAGAAGATGGAGTTTAGACCTTTTGCTTCCTTTTTTTTTTTTTTTATATGGATTAAATTCTTTTACGACAGTAGCAGGTAACAATGTCTAAGATAGGACCAAACCAACTTCTTTTGTCAGACAAGTACTCTATAAATAATGGGCAATGGCCGGTTATTTCCTATACTAGAATATATAGCAATCCGATTTTCCATTGCTAATCGAGTGAGTTCTTTCGAAACAATCATGTTGCTGGTCTTTTCATTTTTATACAGGAAACCCGTTTTAGATATCTTATTGTTGTTCAATACACTCCCTCTGTCATGTATCATCACTTGGCTGCATTCACATTCTCCTGTACTTGCAGCTACTGTTTTGAATGCAAATGAGACGGACCGGCAAGCTTTACTCGCCATCAAAGCTCAGATAACTCATGATCCACTTGGGTTAACAAGATCGTGGAATGATTCTCTCCATTTCTGCAGCTGGAGTGGAGTCATCTGCGGTCACCAGCATCAAAGAGTAATCGCCTTGAACCTTAGCCATCATAACTTGGTGGGTTCTTTCTCTCCTCATGTTGGAAACCTCAGCTTTCTTAGAGGTATCAACCTTGAAATGAACCACTTTCATGGCGAAATTCCGCCAGAAGTTGGCCGCCTAAGTAGACTCAGATACCTAAATTTGTCAAACAACTCCTTTTCAGGAAAGATCCCAGCCAATATATCTAGCTGTTCTAATCTCATTTGGCTTCGTTTGAGGTTCAACAAGTTGATTGGAAACATCCCATATCAGCTTGGGTCATCGCAGAAGCTTGAAAGAGTTCAGCTCCACTACAACAATCTTAGTGGACAAATTCCAGCTTCTTTAGGCAACCTTTCTTCTGTTAGATCTCTTTCCTTTGCAGTCAACAGCTTGGAGGGAAGCATACCAGAAGCTCTGGGACAGTTAAAGACATTAAATTTTCTTGGATTTGGCGTGAATCGGTTAACTGGTATTGTTCCTCCCTCGATATACAATCTATCATCTATAACCACATTTACTTTGCCATACAATCAGCTCCATGGAGCTCTGCCATCAAACTTGGGCTTCACTCTTCCTAATTTGAGCATCCTTAATGTTGGCCATAATTTTTTTACTGGAGCCCTTCCAGTGTCATTATCTAATGCGTCAAATCTCATTGAGTTTGACATCAATGGGAGCAATTTCACTGGGAAGGTTAATATTGATTTTGGAGGTTTGCCTGGTCTCTGGTGGTTAGTTCTTGCTTCTAATCCCTTGGGGAGAGGAGAAGCTGATGATCTTGATTTCTTGGATTCTTTGAGTAAATGTAGAAACTTGCAGATATTGGATCTAAGTTATGACCAGTTTGGTGGGGTTATTCCTGACTCTATTGCCAATCTCTCAACTGAACTTGTCCAATTGAGATTGGGAGGGAATCGTTTATGGGGAAGTATCCCTACTGGTATCAAGAACCTCGTTAATTTGACTGAGCTAAGAATGCAGAAAAATAACTTGACAGGCAACATTCCCACAGTTATCTGCAACCTTAAGATGCTACGCCTGCTTGATTTATCTGAAAATCAGTTTTCAGGGAATATTCCATCATCCATAGGCAACATAGCCCAGTTATACAAGCTTCATCTCCATAAAAACAACTTTACTGGGAACATTCCTTCCAGTGTTGGAAATCTTAATTCCTTGCAAGACCTGGACCTTTCTCAAAACTACCTTAATGGAACTATACCCAAGAATGTTATGGGCCTTTCTTCCCTAACAATATCCTTGAACCTAGCTCAAAATAAACTGATTGGTCCCCTGCCTTCAGAAGTAAGCAATCTGAAAAATCTTGGTTACTTGGATGTTTCAGAGAATCAATTGTCAGGAGAAATTCCTAGTGGCCTAGGCAGTTGTGTGACCTTGGAAAACCTCTACATGGAGGATAACTTATTTGAAGGAACCATTCCAAATTCTTTTAGATCCCTGAGAGGACTGCAGAACTTGGATCTTTCAAGGAACAAGTTATCTGGCCAAATTCCTGAATATCTTCAGCAGTTTTCCCTTATGACTTTAAATCTTTCTTTTAATGCGTTTGAGGGTGCGGTGCCATCTACTGGTGTTTTCAGAAATGCAACTGCATTGTCGATTGTGGGAAATGAGAAGCTTTGTGGGGGCATACCAGAATTGAAGTTGTCACCATGCAGCAATGGTAACTCAAAGAAAGGAACAATGTCTCAAAGACTCAGGTCTATGATTGGATTAATCTCTGGATTTCTGGGGCTAGTGTTAATCATGTCTCTTTTAATTGTTAATCGATTGAGAAGAGTGAAGAAAGAGCCTGCAGTTCCTCTAGCATCTTCATCAACCAAGAAGGATTTGTTTCTAGAAGTCTCCTACACAAGTCTCCTTAAAGCTACTGATAGATTTTCTTCCGGAAATTTAATTGGTGCAGGCAGCTTTGGCTCTGTTTACAGAGGAATTCTTGATCAAGATGAAACCGTTGTTGCAGTGAAAGTACTCTAATTACATCAAGCAGGAGCTTTAAAGAGCTTCATGGCTGAATGCGAAACTTTAAGCGGTCTCCGGCACCACAATCTTGTAAAGTTATTAACTGCTTGCTCAAGTGTTGATTATCAAGGAAATGAATTCAAAGCTCTAGTCTACGAATTCATGCGTAATGGGAGTTTGGAGAGCTGGTTGCATCCAGTTCCAAGTGCAGTTGATAACGGTTTGGAAGATGATTTGCGGATTTTAAGCCTCCTCCAAAGAGTAAACATTGCCATTGATGTTGCCTCTGCTCTAGAATATCTCCATCACCATTGCCAAAAACCAATTGTTCACCGTGATTTAAAGCCTAGTAACATTCTTCTTGACAACGATATGACTGCTCATATCAGTGACTTCGGTTTAGCAAAGTTCATGCAAGAAACCACAGAAAGGTATCAATATTTGAACCAAAGCAGTTCAGCTGGGCTGAAGGGAACTCTTGGTTACGCTGCACCAGGTATCCTTTCCTTTAGTCCTCTTTACCATTGAATAAAAAAAATTTATCGTTTTACACATACAATATGAAATGAAAACTTCTGTTTGTGAGATGAGATTAGATCATATGAAGCAATAGAATATAATTTTTCATTCAAAAACCATTTTTTTTTTTTTAAACTTTTACCTGCTTATCTTTCTAATAGCCAGAGATGCCATTTGAGTTTTGTAGAGTATGCCATGGGAGGTATTCTTTCAACATCTGGTGATATATACAGCTATGGGATCCTCTTGTTAGAGATGTTTCCTGGGAAGAGGCCTACTGATGAAATGTTTAAAAATGGACTGAATCTCCATAATTTCGTTAAGACAGCAGTGCCTGAAAGAACATCAGAAGTTGTAGATCCATTATTTGTTGCAAGAGCCGGAGGGGAAGAAGAAGAAGAAGAAGAAGAAGAAGAAATAACCAATGAGGACATATGTATCCTGGCAGAAATAGAAAAGGAGCAACTGCAAGACAGCTTGACAGACATACTCAAAATAGGAGTTGCTTGTTCAGTGGAACAACCTAGAGAGCGAATGAAAGTTCGTGATGTTATCAAAGAATTGCAGACGGTCAGAGGTCTTCTTCTTGGATCTGCCATTAAATAAGATGAAATACAACTTGGAAATGAATCCCTTCTTTCTAGATTTACGATTCAAACATATATATATATATATAGACATATATATAGACTTTGAAATCTGTGAGACTGTATTATTCTGTTGCTAGGGTCTGGATTCAGTTCTTTTTTTAATTACCCTGTATGCGATTTCGTTCCAAATGTATATATCTCTCAAAAATCCGATCCACCAAAAAAAAAAAAAAAGTGAAAAACTTTCAGAACTTTGAGAAATAAGAGAAAACAAAAATTAATAATAGCTTTTTTTTTTTTTTTATATTGAAATGGATTGATCTTCGTTATCGTGCCTCTTCCTTGTACCAGTTGATGCTGCGGTAGTGCCTAATATGAGTTTGCTCCTGCCCCAGGCAGCTTCGAGGTTCCCATCGATCGATTACAGAGGTTTTAACCACTGAACTTGCTTATACTCTCCTTTGATGGAGCGCTATTTCTATAAAAACGATTAAGAAAAACTTGAATTAGCTTCAATTTAGATTCCGTCGGCTTTTTAGGCACATGAGGAGCCAGTCTAATATCTTTTTCAATTGAAATCCTAATCAAAGGCAAGTTCTACCAAGGCCAGGATCTGAAAGAGAAGATCCACTTTCCGGAATTCCAAGTGACATGATTCCTTCAGAAGCTAAAGTTGAATGATCGAAGTCTCCTTCAGGTTCAGTCGAAGAGATCGAAGCGAAGTCATCAATTAAACCATTCGCATGGTCTCCCCTAAGACTGACCTCTTTTCCAAATAAACCAAACCTCGATGCCACATTCATCAAAGAGATACGGCCATCTCTCTATCAAAGAGATACGGCCATCTCTCTAGGTTGCACACCCCTTTTAGATCGTTCTATTCGTGCTTGAAAAACGACCCCATCGGTCTGCTCCTTTTAATGGACATTCTTAGCCGTCCTCCGAGGGAAAACAACCCATATATCAAATCGTGAACTCTTTCAGACCCTTAGTTTGACTTGGTTGGGGCAGAATTTCCTGGAAAGCCATAAATCTAATGACCTGGGTGAACTTTCCAAGGTATCCACATTATTGTCGAAGCATAAGAAACTTTTGCAAAGAGAACTTTTTTTTTTTTTTTTTTTTTAATAATTCTAATAAAACTTTATTATATAGTTAAGATTTATTTAAATGATTACATTTTAAGTAAGGCCTGTAGTGTAGTCTAATCCGATCATTGAGCTTTCTATTCTTTTATTTTAGTTATCTTATTAATTTACTAAGTTAAAATTGTCATTTTGGAGAATATAATAAGTTTGGCTGAAGAGTGAAGAAGATAGGAAGAACTTTGATGAATATATGTATATATATATATCCTAATCAATTTTATATTTTATTTCTAACAATTTTTTTTAATAAATTTAAAGATTTACCTGAATTACTTTTAAATAGATATCTTTTTAGTTTTTAATAAATTATTATTATCATAGAGTTTGGAATTATTATTATTATTATTATTATTATTATTATATGAATTAGTTTTGAGTCCAGTCCTAATATCTACTTGCATATATCATGGAGTTATGACACTAATTATACAATCAAAGGGCAGTTATGTTTGTTTTTTATTCTTAAAAAGAAAGACTACAGTACAATGTGAAAAATATATACATTTATCATTAAATAAAAATACTTGAATGCCATGTCAATCTTAAAATTATGTTGTTGCAAATTTAATGTCATTTAGAATCGGTGCACAAGTTGGTATGTTGGGCATATGCATCAAAATTGATTCAGAAATTAATATTGGATTTTGATCAATTTTGATGCATTTAAAGTACAAATAATTACTGAGAGCAACTCTCTCTGATTGGAAAATGCAGCTGACAAATAATAATGTCATCAATACAATCACCAAAGTTCACATGGAAATGTTACAACATAGGTATAGTTATGATCCAATAGGACTGTTATTTTTTTAATGATAATGATAATAGTAATTAGTACCAACGGAAAACTATTACATGTCTAATAATTAATAATTAGACTTTAATTTAATAAAGGATCAATTATGTTTTTCAATGTGTGTAAATTAATAATTTTTACATCAAGAGTATTAGCAGAATTGATATGTTGCATAAGAAAAGTTCATATTTAATTAAAAAAAAATTCAAACAGTGATCAGTCCATTTCTGATATATGCAAGAAAATTCTCCTTGAAATGGATTTGTATTCTAAATATTCATTACATTATTATGACATGCAAGGAAAAACCCACCACCCACGTTTTTCCGTTGTTTCAGGCCAATTTGCGAAAGGCAAACCGGTAATAAATGAATCGATAATTTCATTTGTTTATATATAGTATTATGTTTATGTGCCAGCTTGGTCGTCTGAGCATGTCTCCTCAAAAGAAATTCTCTGTCCGTTCAATGTTTAGGCCATTCGGAAAAATGTCGAAGAAATCATTCACTTACCTATTGATTAGACGTATGGCGAAATCGCCTGTCCTCTCCACCATTTCCTTTGCTGCTATAATTTTCTTTATTTATGCTGACAGCCTAATGTCTAATCTTTCCATTAAAACGGCAAATATTAAGACTGGCGAGGTTCTTCCATCTCCTCAGACGATCACGACTCAACTTGTTGATGGAGGAGGACAAGTTGCCTCGAGTTTAAACAGCCTGCCAGTGTCAGGGACTGTTGCTACCACCCTACCAAGAAAGATTGAAGATGAAACTGAGAATGAAGATCCTCTAATTCCTCCTTTCAAGGCGTCCGTAGATGAAAGAATGGAATGGTTCAGGAGTAAACTACCCGAACTTGAAATTCTCAAATCAAATGAGTTGAGTGAGAAATTCCATGGTCGGGTTTTGGAACTGTTCAACAATAAATGTTCAGCTCAGTTCTTCATGGTCTGGCTTTCAACAGCCCAGTCTTTCGGAACTAGAGAGTTCTTGGCCGTGGATAGTCTGTTCAGCACCACACCTGATGGATGCTTGCTTATTTTGTCGAGCTCCTTGGACACCCCAAAAGGGTACAGGATCCTGAAACCACTTCTTGATCGCGGATTTAACGTTCTGGCAGTCACACCGGACGTGCCCTTTCTAGTCAAGAATACCCCAGCTGAAGCGTGGCTTGATGACTTGAAGAGTGGAAATACGGACCCTGGTTCAGTTCCTTTGTTCAACCATCTATCAGATCTCATCAGGCTAGCAGTTTTGTATAAATATGGAGGAGTTTACTTGGACACAGATTTCATCTTTTTGAAAGATTTATCGGGGTTGAGTAATGCCATTGGTGCCCAAAGTATCAACCAAGTAACCAAAAAATGGACCAGATTAAATGGCGCAGTTATGATCTTCGACATCCACCATCCTGTTTTGCTGGAATTTTTGAAGGAATATGCCACGACTTTTAACGGAAACAGGTGGGGACACAATGGACCATACTTGGTTTCCAGGGTGATGGAGAGAATGAGAGATAACTCTGAATATAACATTACAGTCTTCCCACCTAAGGCCTTTTACCCAGTGGATTGGATTAAGATAGCCAAGCTGTTTAAGAAGCCAGAAACGGAGGCAGACTCAAAATGGACAGATGATACATTTGCTGATATAAGCAGTGAGAGCTACGTCGTTCACTTGTGGAACAAGAGAAGCAGAGAATTGAAGATAGAGGAGGGAAGTGTCATGGCAAGATTGATCGCAGAACACTGTAATATTTGCGAGAACATATACGATCCTTGAAGAAAATTCCTCCTCTAATAAAAATGCTGAATCTCAACGCTCTATCTGAAGCCAGTCGCCCTACCATGAGTAGCTAGCAATTCAAGAAAAAAAAGTATCCTCTTTTTTGATGAAAAGTTTCAGATTCTATTATATACTTTGTTGCTTGAATCAGTTATCTGGATTCAAAGGTAGCAAGTAATTCTTTGTACACGCAGGTGTTATTTTTCTACCATTTTAATTTTATTTTTCGTTTATGTGTTTCCATAAATTGTAGAACCGAAACAATCGAAACAATTATTTGATTCCCTCAAAATGCATTACAGATATACGTGTCTTAAAACATGAGTAGCATATTAAATTCGTTCTCTTCTTGTATTGTCTTATTAATTTCTCAAATGCAAATGATAGGATATGGCTTAATTTAACAACTACCCATCCATCGCTTCTGAGCATAGCTAGCAAATCAAAATTCTCAATCCAAATATCGAGAAAAGCAGTAGTAGCTCCAAAAACCAAATTGGCAGTCTTCCATTTCCATAATCACCAAATGTGCAGCAAGATATTCTACACAAAATAAAGCAATGTAACAAAGGCAACCAAACTAGCAAGAATTTCAACCTATGTCATCCGAATTCAGGAATAAGTGTTGAGTTTGGGTATGTATACTACATAAGCAAATTCAATTTTTTTAAAGTTTATTTTTATATATGTGAAAGATCATACTCTATATATTTATATCTGAATACGTGTCGAACACAAATGTTAGACACAAATATTTTTAGAAAAAATGAAGACTATGGGTAACGTAGATTCCGGCATCCAATCCATTCCATAAGCATCAAGAAAGTATTCCATTCTGCTTGAGGAATAACCACTAACCAGGGTGACTAATTTCCAAGCAAAGAAAGAAACATGTGGACCATATATGAGTAGTAATTACAGATTCTGTAACGTTTCCTAGCTACCAAATTTTCTATTTTATCTTTCAATCTATTAGAGTTCTTTATTACGTTCGAGCCTAATCCGTCAAGCATAGACATTTAGATGCCATTTTACCATGATATCAGGAAAAAAAACCAAAAAAAAAAAAAAGAAGAAGAAAAGGTACAGGTAGCAAGAAGGCAATGCAACATGGGAAAAGCGAGCAGATAAACAATGCAGAGATAAGGCTTTGGAAACGTGAAAGAAGTTTAAGATTTGCGTGTGGGTTGTTTCTGGCATTCATCAATGTTAATAATTACTTGACCAAAATAAAGACGTTCTTTCTATTTACAACTAAAATTCATTGCTGTTTCTTGATTAAATCACTTGGATTTAATACCGTAACAAGTGCTGATAGTAGCCTTTGACAAAGTCTCGATCCTGAGTATTAAATTAGATTAAGATTACCCTGACAGAATGCCCCACATCTTATATTTTATTGATGGAATGTAATACTGGGACAATCTGAATGGACTGGAAGAGATAGGCACATAGGAAATGAGTTGGTATTTTCTTTATGTCCCTTACGTTCCATTAATTATTGTTCTCTCGAGTTTGGAGATATAAAGGAAGGAAGGAAAGTATTATAACAATTGGATCATTTTCAATCGTCCAACCTAAAATTAATTCGTAAAATCACAAAAATTTAAAATTTAACGTACATAAATAAATATCACTTTAATAAGAAAAAAGAAAGAAATAAAAATTTGATATCATATTAAATATCTAATCCAAAATCGATTACCAACTTAAACATAATACCATATGAAATTCAAGATTTTTAAAAAGTTCTTAAAGTTTTTTATATTTTAAACAAGTGAAAACCATTCATCACAATAAGTGTAGTGCAAGAAGGAATCTTGCCAGCATAATCAGAATAAAACTGTTAAATTATGCAAGTAATTATCTTTGATCGTGCCTGTGACAAGTTATAAAACGTCAACATAATATCTGCATTTGGCCACATTTATTGTAATCGCAAGAAAGGAAATTCTGACATTCTAATTTTGTAGTGTGAAAGGCAGGATGATGTCAACATAATAACATTAATTCCTTGTTAAATCAAGAAAATTATTATGAGGCACAGATCAGTGGCATGTGAATAAAATGCGCTACAAGATCTATTATTGATGATTGAATGATTGATATGAAAGTAGCAATAAAAGCTGCAACAGAAGTAGAAGTCAAAGAAACGTTGCTTACAGTTCCACGAAGATTCAGCTTCATATTTTCAAATCCAGCTAAAGGGCCGGCCGTTGGAACCTGACGGAGAATCAACCTTCCTGCTCAATCCTGTAGCGACCAAACATTTGGCAGGTCAAAGTTTTCGATTGTTTTGTCATCTGATTTATCAATTCAGGTGCTGCAGCCTCATTACTGTGGAGCTAAGATGAAGATCGCATCGATCAACCTCCTAACGTATGCATAAATATTCCAATCAGATCTTCATATTTTCATCTAATTATTCATTGTATTTATATACATGTATAATGTAAAGCCCACAAAAAATAATAATAAATAAATACATCTAGTTATTTTATTAAGTAGTTAGTCTAATTTTAGTTTTGTATTAAAGTCCAGTTTAATTTATTAAAGTTATTAGCTTAATAAAAATAGTAAAAAATTAGGGTTACAAGGTTTATATTATTTTTCTCAGATAAGGCTGTGAGAAGGTCTAACCCTAGGGAATAGGAAGAAAGGCAAAAGAGAGGCAAATCTATTATGGAAAACACGGACTTAGGTAAGATTTTGCTTAATTTTGGTAAAATTCTTATATTTTGATTAAGTTTCATAGAACTCATGTCTTATTTTGAAGTATTTTGATATTTCAAAAATTTTCGATGACTTTTCAGAGACTTTCTGGTGACATTATGGGTATCCGTAGAAAGGTCTATTCGAGATCTTTCAAACGGCTGGTGTGGCATTTCATTTGGTTGAGTATTTTAGGAATTATGATTTTTTTTTTTTGGTTACGGATTTGGGTTTTCTAACTATTTCGACTAACTAACTTTGGATCATCGGAAAACCATTTGCTGGTGACTGTTTCTGATGAAACTTAGATGGATTTCATAGTATGAAATGTGAACTTTCTAATGATATAATTAGTTTGGTCATACGAGTTTTGTGTGAAAACAACCGAAGCCCTAAAGTAGGCTAATTGAATCAGTCGATCTGAAAACCTAGAAAATTCTGAAATTGTTTGTGATGATTTTGAAAGTTTAGACCCCCGAAACTTAGATTATATGGAGCTGTTTCTGTCGAAATAAAATTTTGCACTATAGTATTACATCTCTACTGTTGAATTGTGGTTTAAACAGCATCAGTGTTTGCATGCATTTGGTTTTATAATGGCTTCAAGTAAGCCAAACGATCACAAAATTTTTAGATTTTAGAATTTGGAAAAAAATTCATTTTTAATTTTTTTGAACTTATTTCGGACAAAATAAAATATTTTTAGTTAAAAATAGTGTTAATCTCAATTTTTCTAATTTTAGTGAATTTTTATATATTTAAATACATATTTATAAAATTATCTTTATTTTACTTGATTTTGAGAAAATTCTATATGTTTATATATTCATTTTCAAAAATATAAAAATTTTTAGAAGTTAATTATATTTTCATAAAATTCACGTTGATACTGATTTTATTGTTAGTTTTTTAATTTTAAGTAGTTTTAAATATTTTATCATTAAAAAAATTTTGATTTGTCAAGAAAGTTGCCACACTAT
The DNA here is from genome assembly GCA_038382065.1 of Adansonia grandidieri. Lineage (NCBI taxonomy): Eukaryota > Viridiplantae > Streptophyta > Magnoliopsida > Malvales > Malvaceae > Adansonia > Adansonia grandidieri. Next base: position 12,381,921 of record JBBYHK010000005.1, read on the forward strand.
CCAAATGTCTCCGAATGACCAATGAAAAGTTGTTCGTTGTTAAATTTATATTTTTGCTAAGTTCTAACTTTTAAATATATATATTTTCTTAATCTTTAAGCTATTAGAAGAATTGTGTGATTTACAACTTAAGTGTCAGTTTAGCGAATCAAGTAAGTGACTCAATATTCTTTCGGTATTTATCTTCGAAAAATCAGCCCTAAATATTTTACATCATAAATGCAAAAATATGTTATTTTGTCCTATGTTTTAGTAAATTGGGTTAAGCATGAAATCTATAGTTTAGATTTGGATTTGAAAAATATTGTGCTACTTATCTGTATATTTCTTTTTACCATTGTAACTTTGCTATGATTTTGCTAAATGGTTTACTTGATAATTTATAGATATGTGAATGAGAAATATTTTGTGTATAAAATGTGTTTGTTTCTAAATACAATAAATGTACGTATTACGTTATGGGTAATCTAAATTTTTTTTCTGTTTTAGATTCTCTCCCGATATGCTATGCTTGAACCTTGCCAATGGGGGTTAATTATTGGCCATGTCGACATGTACTTTGTGATTAGAAATCGGTTTCAACCGTGCCACCGGTTAAGAATAGTGATTTTTGTATTGAACCGTGCCACCAGTTAAGAATAGTAATTTTTGTTTTGAACCGTGTAACAAGTTTAGAATAGTGGTTTTTATTTCAAACCGTACCACCGGTTTAGAATAGTGGTTTTTGTCCATAGCTTATAAAGGGAGATAGATAGATTATGTATATTTCAAAGATTTAAAAATAAGAATTTCGTTTAAATATATTTGTCATATTATTATTTTGAATTAAGTTATTTATATATATAATATTACCCAAAATTTTGTATTTCTTAATTCAAATCGTATTTTGGCCTTAAAATTTTTTAGCGTGTTTAACCCAACTGAAGGAATGTCAGTTGCTTGCTGAGTAGTTGTACTCATAATATTCTTTAATATTTTACAGGTTTCGAATATTAAATGACACACGGGGATATCAGAAAGTGACGCTTCAATTTTAGTATATGTTTGTTTAGATTTTCGAAAAAAAATTTAACTTTTTGAGACTATTATTTGATAGACTATTAAAGATTTCGCATTTTTATTTCAAACATTTTGTTACACCTATAAATTTCATTTTATTGCACTCGATTTTTTTTAAACAATTCAATTTTTATTATTTTATGAACATATATATTATTTTGAATTTCATTTTTGTTAGATGGTTGCCTTGCATATTTGTGAGATTAGATCTCGCAGATGTGCGGCGTCTGTTATGCCTCAGTTTGGGGTGTGACAGATTTAGTGATATCAGAGCTTAGGTTATTTTATTTTAGGTTTTGACGATCTTTGTAATGAAAATTTAGTATTATCCCGACTAGTGAGTGTGGGTAGAATTTTAAGTTGGGACGTTTCTTTTTATTAATTTATGAGTTTTGTTTTATTATTATTGTTTGAAAAAAAAATCTTTAGTCTTTATATGTTTGCTATTTTGATTGAATCAGTATGCCTCCTCATCGTATGAATGAACCCAACCTTGCTGAGATTGCGGCGATCGCTAGAGCTAAGGGTTCCAGAAATTCTCGTAATGAGAGAGGCCAAAATCTTAAAAACCAAGGCGGGGATCGAGGTGTAGATCTTACATTAAATGCTCAGGAGTATGTTGGGAATCAGACGGAGGTAGCAGAAGGAGCAATGGCTAGGAATAATGATAGGGTGTTGAATTTGATCAGTGAAGTAATTAATCTAGTGAGGGATCAATGACAACACTAGCAACCAGTGCAACAAACTGATAGTCCTAGGGAATGGAAAAGTTTGAGTGAGTTTAAGAAGATGGCACCTCTTGCTTTTAAAGGTTCTACAAACCCTGATGAATCAGAGTTATGGATCTAAGAAATGGAGAAAGCTTATGATGCGATGCGTATTTCAGATCAGGATAAAATTAGATTTACTGCTTATTTGTTACAAAGGAGTGCTAATAATTGGTGGAAATGAGTAGTTCGCACTCATGAAAATGAACAGGGATTCTTTACATAAGATAACTTCCGCACTGCATTTTATACGAAATATTTTCCTAGAAGTAAATTCTGCAGTTGGAAAGGGAGTTTTTTAATTTGGTTTAAGGTAGCAAGAGTGTGGATGATATGACGCTGAGTTTGATCGACTGTTGAAGTTTGCTTATTTTCTCGTTTCTAATGATGAGAGCAGAGCTATAAGGTTTGAAAATAGGTTGAATGCTCATATTCGTAGAGGCCTTGCACCATTGCATTTGACTAGCTATAACAAAGTTGTTAGTAGGGCAAAGTCCTTAGACTCTGTTTCTAGGGAAACTTAGGAAGCAAGGAGAGATCTTTCGAAGAAGAGGGGTAGAGACTTTAATTCTCAGAGAAAGAAAGCTTTTAGTGGTCCTTCTAAATTTCAGGCTACTAAAGTTCTCAAGCTTCTTTTACCTTTAAGGGTAAATTTTCTTCACGAGGTAACGGTAAGATGTCTCGGCAAGGGTTGTGTGGTGGAGGACATCGAGTTACTGATTATAGGCATGTCACTGGAGCATGTTTTAGATGTGGCCAGTTGGGTTACCGCATTGTCAATTACCCTCTGAATTCTTCAGATTCATAATCAATGCAGCGACCACAGAATTTACAAGCACTTGAACCACCAGTAGTTCAAAAGATGCAACCTAATCAAGCTCTTCAGACTACACGGACACCTTTATCTAGATCACAAAGAAGAGGAAGACCTCAGACTCAAACTCGTGTGTTTGCTTTAACCCAGTAAGATGCTGAAGCATCTAATAAGGTTGTTTCAGGTATCCTATCAGTTGCCTTTGCTTATGCTCATGTTTTGTTTGATACTAGGGCTTCGTATTCTTTGTTTCATCTACTTTTATTCAAAAGCATGCTTTGCCTTGTACCCCTTCGGAATATGAATTATGTGTTGATACACCGGCTAGAGATCAACTTTTGTCTGACCAAATTTGTAAAATGTGTGTGATAAGAATTGAGGATAGGGAATTGGTTGCCAACTTGCACGTTTTTAGTATGTGCAATTTTGATGTGATTCTGGGGATGGATTGGTTGTCTGCTCATTATGCTAAGGCTGATTGTCAGAAAAGAAGGGTAGATTTTGAAATCCCTGTAGAGGTACCTTTTAGTTTTCATGGTAGTGGTGCATACATTCCTTTACAGGTTATTTCTGTGATGCAAGCTAATCGGTTAATAAGAAATGGTGGTAAAGGGTATTTAGTGCCGATGGTTGATAATAAAACTGAAGAAAAAGTACTAAAGGATATTCCTATTGTGAGAGACTTTCCTAATATTTTTCCCGATGATCTTCCCGGATTGCCTCCCAATCGGGAAATTGATTTCTCTATTGATTTGCTTCCAAGCACCGGACCTATTTCTAAGACTCCTTATAGAATGGCTCCAGTAGAATTAAAAAAGTTGAAACAGCAGTTGCAAGAGCTACTTGATAAAGGCTTTATTAGACCTTGTGTGTCGCCGTGGGGAGCACCGGTGTTATTTATGAAAAAGAAAGATGGAAGTATGAGGCTGTGTATTGATTACCGTGAGTTAAACAAGGTAACTGTAAAGAATAGATATCCTCTACCTCGTATTGATGACTTATTTGATCAGTTGAATGGTGTTCAGGTGTTCTCGAAGATTGATCTTCGATCTGGCTATCACCAATCGAAAGTCAAAACTGAAGATATACCTAAAACTGCTTTTCAAACTCAGTATAGGCATTACGAGTTTCTTGTAATGCCATTTAGTTTGGCAAATGCTCCGGCTATTTTTATGGACTTGATGAATAGGGTTTTTAAACCTTACTTGGATAAATTTATGGTTATTTTTATTGATGATATATTGGTGTATTCTCGTAGATTTGAGGAGCATGAAAATCATTTAAGAATCATTTTGGAGACTTTAAGAAAGGAGCGGTTGTTTGCCAAGTTAAAGAAATATGAATTTTGGCTATCTAGTGTTGCTTTTCTTAGGCATATAGTGTCAAAGAAGGGGATTTCGGTTGATCCAAATGAGATTGAGGCGATAGTAGAATGAAAAAGGCCAAATAATGTTTCTGAGATTCGTAGCTTTTTGGGCTTAGCTGGGTACTATCGATACTTTGTGGAAGATTTCTCTCGTATTGCTATGCCTTTGACTAGATTAAATCGGAAGGGAGTGCAATTTAATTGGTCAGATGATTGTGAAAGAAGTTTTGAAGAATTAAAAAGAAGACTAGTTTCTACTCCTATCCTTACTTTACCTATTGCTGGAAAAGGTTTTACCATCTATAGCGATGTTTCAAAGAAAAGACTAGGGTGTGTTCTTATGCAGAATGATAGAGTGATTGCATATGCTTCTAGGCAATTAAAACCCTATAAGGAAAATTACCCTACTCATGATTTGGAGTTGGCCGTAATAACTTTGCATTGAAGATTTGGAGACATTATCTTTATGGGGAGTCTTATGAGATTTTCACGGATCATAAGAGTTTGAAATATCTCTTCACCTAGAAGGAGTTGAATATGAGGCAAAGGAGATGGTTAGAACTGTTGAAGGATTACGACTTGATATTAGTTACCACTCGGGTAAGGCGAATAAGGTAGTAGATGCTTTAAGTAGAAAATCAGGTGGGAATTTGGCTATGATAATTACCTCTCAAAGATAGATTCTAAAGGACTTGAGGAAAATGGATATTAATGTGTGTGTACATGGTTCTGAAGCTTATTTAGCTAATTTACGAGTTCAGCCTACCCTAATTCAGAGAACTAAAGATGCCCAAGCCGTTGATCCTCAGTTTCAAAAAATCAGATATGAAGTCGAGTCTGGTTCAAGGCTAGAATTTCAAATTCATGAAGATGGTTCCTTGAGGTTTGGTACTAGGATTTATGTCCCAAATGATT
>JBBYHK010000005.1:12386941-12438539 GCA_038382065.1 Adansonia grandidieri
TTAAACCTTAAACCCTAAACCTTAAACCTTAAACCCTAAACTTTAAACCCCAAACCTAAATGTCAACCCTAAACCTCAAAACTAAACCCAACCCTACCTTAAGCCTTAAACCCAAAACTCTAACCCTAAACCTAAAACTCTAAACCAAAATTTTAAAATGCATAATCTCAACTCTAATTTGTTTCATTTTTATTTTCCTTTCATTTTAGTTTTAAACTTTTTCCTTATTCACCAAAATCTATAAAATGCATAATTTCATTTCTAATTTGTTTCATTTTTAATTTTTTTTCATTTTAGTTTTAAACTTTTTTTTCTTATTGACCAAAATATATGGAATGCATAATTCATGTAAAAAATTCTATTAGTAAATAAATCGAGATAATGTAAATAGTTATACTACTTAATTTAAGCCCAATCAAATTAAAAGTTTTATGTGATCATGTAATATTTGTACTAAATGTATATTTTTAAATTTATTGATTTTGCTTTCAATAATAAATTATGTTATTTATCGGGATTAGTTGGATCGGTTTTCGCTTTATTGGAGTTTGATGTTTCTTTCCAGATTGATTTAATGTATAAGAAAGCAAATTTTTAATCACAACGCCACCAACTGAAGAAGAAATTAATTTCCTATTTTTAAGAATAAATTTTACACCAGAATCTTGTTTTTTTATTGAGGCTTGTATCAACTCTCGTCTGTTCTGGTTTTGTTAACAAAGTCATATTATGGGATTGGTAATTAGGCATTTTAAGAGGGTATTCAACTTAATATAGCTCGTATTCCATAAAATTGCTTAAAATGTTATGTATCTTTAGCGTAATTGAATAGTTACTCGTAACAACTAAATGGCTATTAGGAATGACTATTTAAGCATTTTGAAAGGTTATTCAAGCTAATATAGTGGGGATCGATATTCAGGCATTATTCGAGGGTATTCATACTAATACAGTGTAGTTGCTTATAGGACCTAAGTTGTATATCAAGTTTTGTACTAACGATATTTTTCCAGATGCGTGGTCTTCTTCTAGTGTGATCATGGTGGAAATTTGCATTTTTTCCACTAGTTTAGAATTTTGTTTCTTCCATCTCCTAATTTTTTATTCTTGCCCTTATTTTGCAATTTTCCTTTCTCCTTAAGTGCAAATGCACCTTCTGTTGAATCATCCTGCCTAATAGCTCTCCCTTGCTCTTGTACCTCGAGAGCATTCATTAATTTGGCCAAAAAATCTTAGCCAATTCTTCGGAGTCTTCAAGTGAAAAAATTTTAGATTCAAACTTCTCAGATAAACTGACAAGAACTTTTTCAACAACTTTATTGTCTGGCATCTCTTCTCTAAGTAACCTAAGCTTGTTCGCTATCTTCATGAGTCTGTCTTTATACTCTTTTGTAGTTTCAGATTCTTTCATCTTCAGAACTTTGTATTCTTTTTGAAATTTAGCGCCTACATTTGTTTGGTTTTGTCATTGCCTTGGAACTCCTCCTTGATAATTTCGCAAGCTTGTTTTGTTGTCTTATATGTCATGATTTTAATGAAAAATTCATCAGAAATCGATGACTCAATACAACTTTTGGCTTTGTATCTCTAACTTCTTTTCACTGTAATTCTTCATTTGAGCTATAGGTGGATTGCTTGTAAGTTGGGATAGTTCCTTCTCATTTTCAACCATTTCCCAAAGATCAAAAGTATTAAAATATGTCTTCATTTTAATAACCAATATTTGATAGTTTTTACTCGAGAAAATAGGTCGTTGAGGCAAAAAAACAACTACTTGAAACCATTTTTGGTTGACAAATGTTGACTGATTTTTTATCACTTAACTCTCAATAATGTAGGCCCTTTACAACCATATGAAGGCTTTTGATACCATTTGATGGATTTGTAGAGAGAAAACTAAATATGAAATGGAGAGAAAATGCAAGAGATAAACATGGAGAGCAAAAAATAGAGAGAGAATAGAAGAAAACTAGCTTTCTTTGGAACTAGCTCTTGTTTTTGTGAGCTTAAAGTTTCATTTTTATTTATAGTGCTTGTAAATTACAAACAAAAAAAAATGATTTTAAAGCTTATGACTAGTCATATCACAAAGATATGGCCTATGACTACTTAAATTATAAGAATATGGCCAAAGGCAAATTAAATCATAAAGATAAAGCTTAAGATATATTAAATCTTTAAAGATATGACCTATGAAGATATGATTTATGACTTCTCACTTTATGAAAACAAAATCTAATCAAATTATAAAAATTATAAAATATTTCAAGTGAAAAGACAAATCAATAACAAATATAATCAATGTGTTGATGAAAAAATACCACTAAACGTATCTAAACTATGTACTTTCAGCACAAAAGAAAAAGCAGCTAATGTAGTTGTGCTCTGTCTGACTTAAGGTTACACCAGCTGCTGGCGTAATCAAACCTGATCAATTTGTGGAGGTCTCAATCCATCATGAAGAACTCCATACCCTAGAAGATCTTGTTGATGGCATCCCACAGAATTGGTGGTGTGAAGACACTCGGGATAAGGAAGTGATATTGACAGTGATTATACACGGAAGTCGTTCTATGGAAGCAAGAAGTCATCACATCCGGGTGCTCACTGCTTCTCAGCAAAGACGGTCTGCATTGACTCCAAATCCAATGCTACAGGAAAGGCCAAGGAGGCAGTCTTCGTCGCTCTGAACTTCGTCAGCTCAGCGGTTCCTCAGATTCAACCAATGATCTCAGGAATTTGCATAACCCTTGAAGCTAGAAGTAAGGTCTGAGAGTATGCAAAGCAGACAGGCAACAACTGGAGGGAGCGCTAAGGCAGTGATGTCTAAATATTGCCTCAGGAATTCATTCCCTTTATTGACAACTGCAATTCCTTAGTTCTTGATATAAAGACGAAATACTAAAGAAGCATGCATGGACACTGTTTTGACAAGCAGTTGGCAGTGGTTTTAGATATTTGTTAATTTGTTGTCATTTCTTACATTTTTAGAATCCCATCCACATTCTTTTGACTCCTCACCAACACTATTGCTTCAAGGAAGGAAGGGAGCTCAATGTAATATTCCTGGACCATTTATTTACTAAAGATTGTGATAAGCAGAACACCTGGTTGGTTGTCCCAGTTAGAATTAATATTTTTGAAAGTCTACAAATTGGAAGTCATATTAAAAGGTAGGAGCTAACTGTCTTCTTCTTCTTCGTCTTCTTTTTTATAGTTTTTCCTTGTCTGTTGTACAGGAATTAATAGTACTAGTACTCCATATAGTGGTAGATACTACTGATGACCGTCACCATCCTGACTGCTTAATTTTCAGAGCAGAGAGTACATATGAAAGATGCATATCCCGCCACCGCAACTGCAAACGAGGACTACTTAAGATAGAGCCCATTTCCTGGAGCAATTAAAGTATGTTTAGTTAATTTGTAATTAAAACTTCGTCAGACCTGAACTGGGAACAACTTTTACTGATATGGAGTACTTGCTTTCATTTTATTTCTATGGCTGTAGGCTTGTCTCCTGCTTTATCTTGGAACACAACTGACATATTTTAGGATAGATTGTTCTCTCGGGGAAGGGTCCAACAAGCTCAGCCTTGTTCCTAAAACCAACGTATGAAACAGAAACGTGCCATTAGATAGGCTCCTTTTGATGAACTATGAAGGATCATATCAATTAATTCTAATATTTTGAGGAAATGTGGAGTTACATTATTTTGAACTTGAAACCAAGCAAGCTCTGGAAGGAAAGGAATACATACATGATCTTTCTTTACAATTCTTAAGGCTCCAGCCAAATCTGCTAAAGGTCTAAAAGTAAATTCAGATCTAGATCCAAGCTCATAGTCCTAGCTATGCTTAAAAACTGAAAATTAGAAAGTCAAGGCAAGCTGCCCCTAGAAAGAAAAAAGAAACACTTTAAGCTTTGCGGATAACATTATGGTCTTCACCAATGGCAAGTAAGATTCAATATCGAATCTATATTCAAAATTTCAGAAGTTTTATTCTCTCTCTGGCTTGCAGCTCAATAATGCAGGATCGGAAATATTCCAAGCAAATGTAGGTCCTATGATGCTGCAGCGTATTTAACAGAACACTGGATTCAAGTTGGGGAAGCTCCAATTCAGATATTTAGCTATCCCATTGATCTCTGGCAGATTGACAGGAAGCCACTGTGATCTTCTAAATCAGAAAATATCAAGAAGGATTAATAGCTTGGACAGCAACCATTGATCATACCTCGAAGAAAATCAACTAGTCAAAGCAATCCAGAGGAACTATTTCAGCTCATAGCTGAAGATGTAAAGGCTCGTTTCTGCATTTTTCCTAGCATTTTTGAAATTACTGTTAAGTGTATTAGCTAGGGTTGACAATTTGTTAAGCTTCATGTGGCATTTTTCCAGCTTTTTTTTTTTGGATTTTGGAATAAAAGTTTCAATTATCCAAAAGAGAATAATAAGGAAAGACAGAAAGGGCAGCGGCAGCAATAAAATAGCAGGCAATTCAAATACCATGTTCCATGGATTAATATTTCTGGCTGTGGTTGGTTCGTTACGAGGAAGGATTTACTGAACATTACAACACAGAGGAACAGAGTTTTGTCTGCTTAATTCGCTGGGCGGCTTCCCAGTTCCTGACTTGTGGCTTTGGCTTTGACTTTGACTTGCCAAATTTCTCCTTTATCTGTTCTATGATCTTAGTACAGAGCAAAGCAGGTTGATTGGTTCCTCCAAAAATAAAAATTCACGTCTCCTACCATTCCTTCCTTCATATATACCTTTCATTACTCTCCTCTCTTCTCTCCCATCTCAGCATATCAATTTTGAATTAAATAGCAGGTAGAGGTAGGTTAGTACATACATCATCATCAAAATCAACATATAGAGAAAATAATAATTTCTTTAAAAAAAAATAGACACATTGTTTTCTATACCAAGTCTGGTCTGTCTGTCTATGATAATAAAGAATACAAAATAACACTAATGACAACACATAAATTTGCAAGTGGGAGTGGAGGGAAGGCAGAAATCAGGACAGATTCCGCACCACGCAAAGCCAAGCCAACGCCATTGCTCTTCCTCTATCTACCAACACCCATCCACCAAGCATCTATTGAGTCTGACCCATGAATGAAAATTATAACAAATAACCTCATTTTTAAGGTTTTTTATTCAATTAAATGTCACCCAAAACTGGTTTATCTCCGTCACTATCCAACAACTCCCTCTTCTCCCTGCAACAAATTACAACCAAGTGCGTCAGATTCATACTGCACCTGCAGCAGTAAAACTAATTAATACACCATAAAACTTCTCCAATCAAGGTATAACTTGGGGAGCCCATATTCTACATATTAGAATAGATACACCTACACTTCCTCTCTTCAGTCACAAAAAACCAATCATATTAATACAAGGCTTTCCATTTATTCTTTATGCTCTCATCTAAGACTTCACGCCCTATTCCCTTGAGAAATAATCGACCAAGAGGAACAGGTTTGGTCCAGGTAGCCAATCAGCTTTCCAACCCAAAAAATCTCTCATAAAATTAGCACACAAGGAAGTCCTTAATGCAAAATGAGCAACTACAATTATTACCAATGACAACACTACTTTTTTAAGGAACTTATACAGCAATAAAAAAGCACAGGAAACATTTTCAAAATTAAGAAACTCCAAGAAAAGAAAAAAGGCACCACATACTCCCAGAAACTTTTAAGTGGGAAGAAGCGGCTGTCTCTCATCAGATCCAACATGATGACTAGCCTGAAAAGAGACAAATTAAAAACATTAAGTTGAAGTGCAACAAACAATCACAAAAGACCCTCTCCCAGGGAAAGATAACTACTTCACAGAAAATTAATACCTCTTCATTTGCTCCTGCTGCCATATTAATGAAAGATTCTTTGGACCTGAAATATATATTGGACAAAGGAAAAATAACAAAAAAACTTGTAATTCCCGTGCAAGAACTAACTTAATTGAAACATTTTTCCATATTTTGTATGCATAAAAATCATTGAATTGGGTTCTTCAGCCAAATTCTAGTTAGAATGCTGCTAAAGGAGGTAAAACCATTATCCTTGCAGCATTCATCTGAAACATGAAGCAGGAACTGTCTAACTTAGACCATTGAGGACTGGTAAAGGCAAAATATTAAAAAAATAAACACCAAATTGAAGCAATAGCACAATCATCACAAAATATTCATCTAAAAGATTTGTAGGGAAATGGAAGAGAGGATCTAAAAGATTTGTAGGGAAATGGAAGAGAAGGCTAATTTATATACCTGTAGTTGTCTTGATAATCTACCATTTCCAGCTTCCCATTCTCTTGTTCTTCTTTGACTTTGGAAAGAGGTGAAAAGAACTATAGAGAAAAGTAAAACATCAGAATAATCCCACAAACAAAAGAAAAGCAAGCAGAATTCTCAAAATTTTCAATACTAAGCTAGTCATCAATAAGGCAGCATCCTTACTAATTACCTGGTGCATTGAGATGAACACAATTGAAATTCCTAGGATGAAGTTCATGGTCAAAGTATGGCCAAATAGTGCAGCAGATGCTATGCCAGTAAAGATTGTAGCAACAGTTGAAGAGTACTTCTTCAAAATTGTGTCTGAATGCACAGAACAATGAGTTGAGAACAATAATTTATATGTCTGGAAAACAAAAATGGTGGGATGCTTATTGAAGCTATCTTTTAGTTAGTTCTGATTCCATTCAAGCTTAGAAGAAAATTAATGAAATTAGGTAAGTTATTAGTGTATTACCTGCATATTTGAAGAAAAAGGAGGATAAAATTCCCTGGGCTGCATTGTTACATATAAGAAACATGGTAGCTTTTGAATGCCCTTGTAGGATATCAAAGCTACTAGGACCTGAAAGAATCCAAATGAGAACATCAGAATATCATTTACACAAAAGAAGATTTACAACTGGCTTAATAGTTGCTTATTCAGGCAATAATAATTGCCGGAGGAATAAACAATAAACCTTCTACCACCAGAAAAAATTTTGAGGCAGAAAGCTTGTTCAGAATTGAAGTACTTAAAAGATGAATTTGAAGAAACTAACCTAGACCAAAGGTAATTTAACTTTATAGCCAATAGTTCTTCTGGATAAACATTTAGTTGCTTAACAGAATTGAATATTGTAATGTTTTACCATACCTTTGACGATAGCTGTCCCAAGTATTGCCAGAAAGTTAAATATAGCACCATAACCATATAAAAATAAGTTCTGCAAACAAAACGAGAGCAAACAAAAATTAGAGGATAACCATATAAAAGTAATTCTTTAGCCTTTCTTTAGGGACCAGGCCAAAGAGCAAAATTCTAGTGCTTCCATTTAAATCCTTCAATGACCATGCTAGATGGCTGCACATAACAACGACTGCAGCAAAGAGAAACCCTTTTCATAAGGTTTACAGAAAATTGAACTTCCTTATATCTGAGTAAATATAATGTCAAGATACACTACACAAACCTTAAGGAAGAAAAGATACTATGCTCTTGTAGACATAGCAGGTATAAAGACCACAATAGTTATTGCAATTCTAACATCAAACCAATCACTACTATTGAAACTGACATGATATAGTTCTGAAAGCATTTCTCAGAACAGAATAGTGACCATCGATGCTAAGAAGTCTAAAAAATCACCTGAAGATAGATGCTTGTCTCATACTGACTCTTAAGGGCATACTCATTGTAGACAGAGGCCAAAGATGGAACAGTTACCTGAACGATTATGTCTAATGTTAAGCTTCCAGCATGTGTAAAATCAAAATACTGGGGGAAAAAAACAAAGATACAAAAGAATAATAAACAAAAAACTACTTTTGGTCAAAACTGATTGCACGGCCCACAAATCAAAGACATCACTAAATATAAATCACAAATACCCGAAAGTACTTACAAAGATCAAAGTGTAGAGGTAAGCACCCGTTGTAACAGGAAGGCCCAATGCTGTAGTACCCTCAGGTAAAGAACGCAGCTGATTTACACTAATTCCAATAAGCAACAGAGCAAGAGCTTCCCACTGCAAAATAAAACAAATTAGCCACAAACCTATCATGTCACAAAGATGCCAAATCCAGAATCAGATGTGCACCTAGTGCATAAAAGTTATAGTATTCACGTGCAGTTTCTTCCATTGAATTTTTTGAAGCAATTGATAAGATTCGAATCTAACCTGTATCACAGAAAATCTACGTCTCATTATCATCTTCAGCAGAACAGCAATTACCAAAACCTGCACGTTCACCGAGCAAATATAGAGAATTTTACAAGGTGCACAAGCAATTGTTTAAAAGAAAAAACTATTTCCAATATCTCAGAGGAATGAAACAAAAATTCCTCCAAATTGCACTATGCAAGGAAGTAACAGCATTGCTGAACTGGAAACAATGTTGAGGCAAATTAGAGGCAATAAATAGTAAGAACTTGTTAAATTTGGCATGTCTCAATTTGAAACAAGCTCTCTGTATCCAAATTCCAAAATACCATAAACTCTAAGAAAAGGAGCACAAAAGATGCATAATCAAGCAATGAATTACCCAGCAAATTGTAACCCCAATTTAACTCTTATCAGGAATGAATTTATAATTGCCGAGAAACAAGAATTCTGAAAACTTAAAAATTGTTCGCTTGAGGAATAAACTAGCCAGCAAATGTTAGCATCGGTGGAGTAATAGTACTACAGAATTGCTCATCACCAAAAGACAAAGAAAAGTTCCGAGATCTAAGCACACAAACAAATTGAAGGCAACAGCTTCAGTAGGAACCAAAGTTTGATAGATTATTACGAACAAAATTACCTTGAGGTTGCTCAACATCTTCACAGTCGCAGGATTGAAATAAAGCTGCAATAAGCAATTGACACTAATTAGTTATGACTTATGACCTTTATCATGCTAAAAACAGATCCAAGAAGGAAGACAATGCCAGACAATATACAGATAATTAAACAAACAGACAGTAGCAATATTACCAAAAAGGCATTAATTAAATGCTATGGGGAAACTTTTAAAGAAATATACCTGCATGATGAACTTCAGATAGTTATTGATGGCATACAGAAGTGCTGGAACTGCCAGGAGAATATTGTTCCGAGCTGCCTGCAAGAAATGATGCTCATTGCTAGGGTTATTTTATGAAAAATGAATCATTTCAAAATTACACCTTTTGGAGCCAAGAATAATAAAGCATTGTCAGTATGTAGTAGACATGATTTACGTGCAAAATGATAGTTGAACTAGGCAATTTGTAGCTTCAAATAAAAATGTTCAAACTTACAGACTTTTACTACAACAACTTATCCTAGTAATCCAACTTTGCACGTCATTAACAAATTTGTACCTGCATGAATGTGGAAATTGACAGAAGGGGCTTTTCGCCAACTTTCTGACGTCTAGCCTGTAAACATGTAAAAGTTGGTTTTAATGAATTGCTGAAAAGTTCATTTAACTCCTACATGCAAATATTCTCCTCCTCCACTGGCAAACACACAATATGCAAACAAGCATCCAGAGTGTACTTCTGAAACAATTTTATCAACATCAAATAGAATAGTTGCTTCAGTCGCATGATAAAACCGTATAAAGTTCAACAGACATTAGGACAATTTAATGAGGGAATGCCCTGTTCACCTTAAAGATCAATCCCAATATATCCAAGTAGAAATCAAAGAAAGATAAAAACAAGTTAAGCAATGAAGAAATAATTTGTATTTACCTGAAAAATGAGCATAACAACTGCAAATAGAACCTTTGCGACCTCCGTCAAAAAGTTAACACTAATGGGGCTAAACATGAAGCGCCCATCCACCTTGGACATATAAACCAAAATAGGCTGACAGGAACAGAGAATATCAAACAAGATTGAGAGGCTAGCAACCATGACAAGCTAAAATGCCTAATTGCAGAATAGTGATAACAAAAAATTGAGGAAAGGGTAGGGGGCAGACAAATAGGTATGATTATAAAGAAATGTAATAAAAGCAGAAATTGATAATGAATTACCTGGAAACCAACCAGAACACAATCGCCTACTACCAAGAGGACATTAAGGGCACGTTGCTTTGACGATACCCTGATTTTATGGCGGTCATAAGCCCTAGACACGCCTCGGGTAGTAGGGGAAACCAACTTCGAATGGCAGACACTGCATTCTATCATTCCGTTTTTCATTGGTTTGCCCCAAATCTGTAATAACTACACAAAATAAAATCAAACAAAGAACAATAAGGCAAGTCGAAGTAATTTAGGCAGAGAGACATCAAATAGTAAATGCTAACACCCAAATAAACAAAACATTTGTGAAATGCAAAAGCTAGTACAAGTCAGTCACACCGACCCGACATTCTAAGATATAAAGTGAATATGGATGCCAAAGTTCGGTCACAATTTAAAAATCTGAAAATCAGCGGAGCCTTATACGAGTCGCCGAAACCATAAGCGATTAAGCCATCTAAATTGTTTTCGCTCAAATATATATATATATATATATATATATATACATGTAGAGAGAGAGAGAGAGAGAGAGAGAGAGAGAGAAAGAGAGAGAGAGAGAGATCCCATAGATTCAGAAAGGAGACATTAATAAAAAAAAATCAATTCCAAATTTAATGAGAAAGCAAGAGAAACATCAATATGATAATGGCGGATCTACGCCCAACAATCGGTAGCTGGATTAGTTATAATCCAACAAGTAAAAAAAAAAAAAATCTACTGAAATAACTCAAAATTCAGATCTGCCTGCCATAACAACCTCAAGGCTGTTTTTACGGTAAAGGCAAGCAATTTATGAAGAAATAATTAAAGTAGGATACAGGAAACATAATTGGATGGCAAAGAAATGAGATGAGATCTTCATAGTTAAGTTGACAGCGGAAATGGGGCTTAAAAAGAAGAAAGAAAATAAAAGAACGTGAATGATAAAATGAGATAAATTAACCTAACCTAATTAGTGTGTGGCCTTCCTTCCTAGTAAGGCATCTGCAGAAAAAGCGTTGGCCGAACTCGAAATGGAGCAGCCAGATCCGTAATTCTACCGCCTCTCTAAGTCTCGAGATTTCTATGCATCGGATGAGAAACTAAATTCAATCAGAATAATCCTTCCTTCGCAACTAAAATCCCGAAAAGCAGCAGTGCATAGGAGACGCGATCAGATCATGAATGACAAAATGAGATAAATTAAACTAACCTAATTAGTGTGTGGCCTTCCTTCCTAGTAAGGCATCTGCAGAAAAAGCGTCGGCCGAGCTCGAAATGGAGCAGCCAGATCCGTAATTCTACCACCTCTCCAAGTCTCGAGATTTCTATGTATCGGATAAGAAACTAAATTCAAGCAGAATAATCCTTCCTTCGCAACTGAAATCCCGAAAAGCAGCAGTGCATAGGAGATGCGATCAGATCATGCGAAGAATATGCAGAGAGAGAAAGAAAGAGAGGGCTCTTTTAAAATTAAAATAAAATAGTACTACTCCTACACCTACAGCGTACAGCGGAGGATGGATTGGCTTAGCTTGGCTTACAAATAACATAAATAAAATACTTGCTTTGATTGCACAACACAACACGGTTTTCTTATGTTCCTTTGGAGCGGAAAAGGACGGTTCTCTCATTCACTCGCTCACACGACGCAAGGTCCACGCGGTAGGGAAAGCTGACAGACCAATCAGATGCCGCCCTTACGTAGAGGTGGTAATTAAAATTTAAATTTTTTAAGTTTAGATTGATTTTAGTTTGCATCTATATCGAATTTAAATTTTTTTTAAAATTTGAGTTTATTTGGGTTTAGATTTGTTCAGATTTTGGTTAATTCGAATTATGGTTTATTTGGATTCAAACTTTTACGGGTTTGAGTCGAGTTCGAGTTTGAGTATATTTATATTATTTTTTATTTTATGTTAAATATAATTACCTTTATGTAATTTTGAATTTTAAGTCTAGACCTGATTTGGCTCGATTCAACCTAAAAAAAAATCTTAGTTTGGTTCTATAGGCCCAACCACGGTCCGAAAAATTTTGAATTCTAAGCTCAAGGCTAAATTTAGCTTGGCTCGCCCATTTAAGCACAAATCATTATTCATAATATTAAAAAATTTATTTTTATATTAATATTTATATATTTTATAATTAATTTAAATAAAAATATATTATTTTATTTAAAAAAAATATTACTTTGAGTCGAGTTTACCTGAAACATAAAATCTAAGACCTGAGCCTAATCGTGTCGGTCTACTAGGCTGGGCGAGTTGTTCGACTCATAGGTAGGTCTAGTTGTTAGTCTAACTTATGATTTTTTTTATTGTTGATATGGTATTATCTATTATGGCTTCTATATTTTTTAATTTACCTTATTACTTTGTTATACTATTATCAGACTCTAATTATCATTACTTAAAAAATATATATATTAATAATAATAATATTCAAAGAAGTATTTAAAATTTTACTACTAACATATATAAACTTTTAATATTTAATGAGTTTAACTAATTAAATTAAAGAAAATGTGATAAATGGGTAATTGCTTTATTAACAATACTTTTACGGCTCGTGATATGTTTACTTTTAGATAAATTATTATTTTGTCATATATAGACCTGCTCAAGGGTCGAGCTACCCATCCGGCCTAATTAAGCATGGGTCTGAGTTCTCATATTTTTGTTTCAGACTAGCTTGGCCTAGCTCGGAACAATGATATTAAATTAAAATAACATATATTTATTTAAATTTAATTATAAAATATATAAATAGTAATAAAAATATATATATATTTTAATGTGATGAGTAGTAATTCTAGCTTAGATGGGTAGATTTGGGCAATTAAATAAGGACCTAGGCTTGGGATTTAAAAAAAATTTCGGTCGCGGCCTGACTTGACCTGTGAACTGGTTTAATCATATATAAAATATAAATTAAGTTTCTAATATTTAATTAAATTATTAAAAGAATATTAAAATAAAATTGATAATTAAAGTTTTTGCTTTATAAAAATTATTTAATTATAATTTCATCATATTTATTTTTAGGATTAAATTCGGGTTTAGGTTAAGGTCGAGCTTGGTTAAAGTTCTTTTGGGTTCGAGTTTTTTTGGGCTAGAGTTCTTTCAAGTTCAAGTCATTCGGGTTTGGGCCATTTTGGGTTCAGATTTTTTCAGGTTCGAGCCATTAACTTTTTAATTAAATCAAAATCGTTTTGAGTTCGAAATCAAATTTTTAAATTTGAGTTTATTTTGCTACCTTTACCTTTACAGTTAGGTGCAAAAAAAATGCTAGTCCAAGTGATAATTTAGCCAATCCCAATGCCAAATAATATTTCATGCCTGGTGTCACGAATCATTTATTCGTAATTGAAACGACACGATCGTTCGTCACCCAAATTATTCCTAGTCATGATTAGCCTTTCTTGAGTCCATTTTTTCGATGGACACACATTTTCTTTACGCCCCATGCATAAGAGCCTTTCCTAGCTCGATCCTCTTAGGTCATATGCAACACAGCATCTCATTGAGGGAGCACACCACTATCATCATATCGCTAGCTCGCTTATTCGCTGGAGGCCTTAGGCACCCCATCCTACTCGAGGGTCTGAGCGTCGACCCTTAAGGTCAACATAGGGAAGCTTAGCCCTTTTTTCATGGGAATATTGGATCCAATATGGTGGGAACCTAGCACCATGCCTACACGCAAACATCGTTGCTTTTGTGCCTGAAACACTAAGGGACAACTTAATAATTACACTGCAACCAGCTAAGAGTTTCACAAGGCTTAACATGGTTTCGAATGGCCACTCTTGGGCCACACTCCTAGCCTTACTCACGGCTAGTCCCACACAACATAGACACCTAGCTTCATGCTCGTATCCCTATGAGGGCTCGTGTGTTCTATCATAGCTCTAGCACACTTTACATGTCAGCTATCGATGAGCCATATGAGACTAACAACTTGTTTGCCTGCTAGTTCACTTGTCCCATAATCTCATCTCCGTGTCCCTCCTAGGCAAGCACCATCAAATAATCCCAAGTAACCTCTTAGATTATGGGTAGAGGAACCTGTAGAGCATAGTAGATGCTGTGGTCTAACCCCACATTTTCGCCTATTGCACAATACAAGGCCCATTTAGCCTTAAAGCATCCCCGAAATTCTATCTCAGGGAGACACCATTTAATTTACTTAGCTTGGTGCCTTGCCACCTGAGCAACACATGTCCTAGGAGCAGCTACTTGCACGAAACAAGCCTTGCCCGCTTGCAAGGTGAGAGGTGGTGGAAAGCTTACTTTAATCTTTCCCTATAAAAAACATAAAAGTTTGTAAAGCTCTACTGCCAAGAAACGTTCCAACGTTTAAAATAGGGACACTTTTCTTGCCAAGCCAATCTGAGGCCAATTCAAGGCATCCCTATGGATCCCAATGTTTCTAGGAATCATTTTCACACTCCACCAACCTACTCAAATGCTTCTGTATGTGGTCCACCCGCTAGCTTACACTAGGTTGACTACTCTAAGGTGACCACCAATCGTGCCCCCTCTTGGCACTATCAAAGATCCCCTATCCCAAAGACCAGGTCTCATATGTTGCTTCGCATTGATGTTGACATGGCAGCACCAAGGCACTCTAATGCTAGACCATGACACTTGGGTTAGTTCAGGTTGGAGTGCTGAGAGTGATTTATTTTACTTTAATATTTTATGCATGTCTATGTGGCTTTATGACATGTTTGGTTCAATGACATAGCAATTTCATTATGGGGCTGATTCAGCGGTATACAATGATGTTGCTATTTAACTCGCGAAATGGTTTATTTTGGCTTCATTTATCAAAGTGACGGTATAACTATTTTGCATCCCCTCGAAAAAGCTATTCCTGACAACTGCTTGATAGCATAAGTTTTTCCTAAATTGCCTTTAACGATAAATGGAAAAGACAATAGATTAAGT
Organism: Adansonia grandidieri; assembly: GCA_038382065.1. Taxonomy (NCBI): domain Eukaryota; kingdom Viridiplantae; phylum Streptophyta; class Magnoliopsida; order Malvales; family Malvaceae; genus Adansonia; species Adansonia grandidieri. The sequence continues at coordinate 12,401,889 of JBBYHK010000005.1, forward strand.
CAAAATCCAACACAAAATCCACAAAAATACCACAATAACCTAACAAGCGAGGAATCTAAACAAAAAAAAAGGATTACTCTTGTGGGTTTCAGGCTAGGGTAACATAGAGGGTTTTGTAGCTTGAAATTTAGGGAAAAGGAATAGTAAATAAAGTTATATTCAAAAATCAAAACTTTTGGCGCTATGAAGGATTGCAAATAAAGAGGTGGAAGTCACGAGTTGTTTTCGCAGATTTACAGTTTTTGGATGATTTAGAAAAAAAGGTAATCAGAAAAATGGAAATAAGAGACCGAGAATAAGCCTTAGGTGAAATTCAAAGGATTTCTAGGTAAGATGGTATGGTAAATAGAGGTTTGGTCACGTCTCTAATCAATTAGCAGATGATTTCATGCAGCTCAGTCCTTTTCTGTACTCCTACTAACTATGGTAGCAATACTAATAGCCAATAAAACAGTATATGTTTAGATAGAACACACTCAAACCTTTTTAACATTATCGACAATATCCATTGAAAGCCTTGAATATGGTTCCATTTCTATAGAGGGTGATAGGTTAGAATCTATTTACTCGCTACTAATACCAATTATTGATACAACTTTTAGATATATTCCTTTATCTTTGCATGAAAAAACAACGCATATTATAAACTAGTTTGTACTTGATACAAGTTTAAAAGATAGGGCATTTGAGCACTCAAAACAATATTATGAAGGTGAAATGGGAATCCTCCTGATATATTTGTGTCCCCGCTAAGAGAGAGGAGAAAATTCTAACCAAGGTAGCAAAGGATCTTCCTACCAATGTTGAAGAGCAGTTTCTAATCAGGGTAAAGGAATAGTAAAGGGAAAGACTTCATAGACATCAGGTGCCATCATTTGACATGGTTTAGCAGTTGCTAAGGAGGAAAGCGCATAAACATGAATACAACACTATAGCATGATTTTTCAACTTCACGGGGAAAAGCAGCATGGCCATCAAATACACTTTCTCTTTTACTAGTTTTTAAAGATAGAAACTAAAATAGAATTCCAATTGTTAAGCTTTAGACGTCGTGATCCTCTCATTGATATTGTTGCTGCTCATGATAGAAGTAAGGTCATTATAGCCTTGCATTTCAATTACTAGTTTGAATTTCCTGCAATAGAAAAGATAACTGAACGGGTTCAACCTTTGTTTATTCCAAAGGTAGATGAAAGAGATTCATTTTGGAACATATAGTAATGAAGTTTAGCCTTTCTCTCCCTAATGGTTGACATTAGCCTATTCATAAGCCAAGCCAAGTCAGGTTTGAGTTTGGGTTGAGCTCATGCAAATTATTAATACATTATAGGTTTGTTGGATTGGTTTCAGCCCAGAATATAGTAGGTTCTTTTATTCAAGTTTGTCTATATTTGTAAATAGATAGTCCAAACATATTTAAGTACAAGCCTGTTTAAGTACACCCATGTATATTTTTATTTTTTAAATATGTTTTTTAATTTGATTTTTAATAATTATTTTTTAATATTTTTTAAAAAATGTATGGTACGACTTTCATTATAAAAATATTTCAACAAGTTCATAATTAGTAAAATGAAATTATAACTATTATTATAATGTATAATTATATTATAATATATAAATTTTGTAATTAAAAAAAATCTTATTCAAGCCAGGTACAAGCTTAAGATTTTTTGTCTAAAGCTAGGCCAATTTTTTAAACAAATTTTTTGCCAAGCTTATTTTTTTATCTAATGTTTTTGTTCAAACCGTTCTAAATATTGGATAAACTTTTAAATTTGAGCAAATAACTCAACCCTTAAATAAGCCTAGTTAATATTCCTTTCGTTGCTCTTTTTAAATGTGGGAACCACAACTTTTGGATAAACTGAAGACTGATTTAGTTTTTCTTTTTGAGTCCTTCAACTTGAAGCCTACCGTGGTGAGCAGACCCAACGTTGAGGGTCCTAAATCCGACTTAAGATTTGTAGCAATCTTTGAGAAAAAAAATGCAATTTGTTAGGTGTATGTTTCTCCCTTTCTTTCTATCCAACTTTTTCCCCCATTTTACAACTGTATAAATCTTAAAAATAATTTGTGTTTCAAATAGGCATTAGCTGGAGGTGACGAGCATGATGATGAAGATGGTCGGAGTCATTATTGAAAGGATCTCAGTGATGCAATAGCACATCTCTTTAAGCACCTGTTCAAATTGTTTAATGAATAGGAAAAATATGTATGGTATGGTCACTAGTTTATTCTTTTTCTTAACATCTTCATTTTATCTATGGTGGTCTATAATTTGACATTTTTGCCCTCAATCTCTGTACGTCTTACTTACATGGTCATCCGAATTGGGATCCTATGTGCGGTGAAATTACATAGCTTTATTCAAGGGCTCAGCCTGCCAACGTTATGGCATTTAGTCAAGTGTTGTGTCTTGTCTTACCATATTATATTATATAGTATAAATTTTGATAATGTAGTTTGTTAAATTTTATGACAGTTTGAGAACATGTTGGCGTTAGTTTGATTTTACTATATAAATTTATGGATGGATTGCTAGTAAATCTGCCCTAGAACCAATCAAATTGGTCATAGCTACATACAATTAATAATGCAAAGCCCATCACTATTTCTTAGTGATACAAGATTTTTCTTTATGTTAGTAGCATGGCTGATTGGATAAAGTCTTAAACGTTAAACTACTAATTGGATAAAGCCCATGGAACATATAAGGCCGTGCAAAGGAATTTTAATATTATGAGATCCTTATGGATCAAAGTGATGTTCTTAAAATTGTTCTTAGTCATCGTATTGCCAAGACGGGGCAATGGCAACACTCAAAGACTAGCACGTGCTATGCCTTCTAACTTATGAAGTATGCAATTGATCTTATAGGTTGAAGTATAAGCTATACATGAGATGGCATGTAGGTGCTTGTTGGGAAAAAAAGTTTACTAAACATGGCCCATTTGAGAACTTCATTTGGTATTAGTGAAAAAGTGTCATATTTGATTTTATCATGAAGTGGTCCATTTTGATGGATGCCAAAGGTAGGGTAATTTCTGGCCTGACATGAAACATACGAAGGTAGATGAGTGATTCAGAGAAGATTCACCATCCTAGTGACACCAGAGATATATAGTGTTGATTATTGGCTATGCTCAAAATGATTAATGTCTTTGGCCAATGCACAATGAATTTAGGAGAAATCATTTCTCTAAGTTCATAAAGTTAACCATGAGATGCAAGAACTGGTATGGATTAAAATATGAATAAACACTACACCATGCTCATTTTCATTTTGGGATATTTGGTGAAAGGACCGAATTACACTAATAGCCTAGACACTAAAAGGTTTCGATGAGGTCACATTTGACTCTTCGACATTTAGGTGGTCATGATGGGTTATTAAATCCTATTTTTGATCTATGAATATTATTAATGAGATTAATTATCTTCATTGCCAACATATTAGGAACCTAATAGGTCACACATAGACTTATTCATGGACTAGGCTATTCGCCCAAGCCCAAAGGCTTGCTCGATATTTGGAAAGGTTCAAGTAAAAAAAATTAGGCCTAAAAAATGAGCCTAGGCAAATTTTAAAGCTCATTTTTAGGGAAAAAAAAAGTTAAGCCATAGGTAAGAATATTTAACCTCGGCCTAGCCAGTATGAGCTAAAAAATTTATTTAATTGTTATTTATTTATATAATATAAATATATAATTATAACAATACATCTAATTACATAAATACCCTAAAGCTAAAAACCTTACCTAACCACTCACCTATGCAGCTGCACCTAGCTATTGCCCTACATAAATATCTTCAAACTCTTTGCCAAACACCAAATCTCATTAGACTACACTTCATTTGCTTTTAAGTTTTTTATTTTTGTTGGAGGCTTTTAAGGTAGTTGTTGTGGTTGAGTTTTGTTTTAAGTTTCCATTATATGTTCATTTTTTTATTTGGAAATAAACTTTGGGTTTTTTTTTAAGAAAAAATTTGGGGTTTTTTTCCTCTTTTGTTTTGATTCCATAAATCTCTCTCTTAAAAGTATCCTCAAAGGAAAACTTATAAAGTTTATTCGCCTTGAAAATATGTACGAAAATCTTGGAAGATGTACATGTGATTGAACTGCAATTTAAAAATATAGATTGGCTAGAAATCATATCTGCTTAGAGACTCATGACTCCAAGCATGATGATCCTTACACAAACACATCATAGGTTAGTTACTAGAACTCTTATTGAGCCAAAAGCAGTCCAAGTATCCTACTTCTAATGATGATCCACACAGATACCTATTGAAGCCGTCATAAGGTCCTGTGGTTCTCCGATCTAGCCAAAAGACTTCTCAAGCTTTAACCAAAATATATATAGCTAATAGGTTCAGATCTGAAGTGATCCGAGAACAATTCCCATGCATGTTGTGCTAAAAAGGAGAAAAAATAGCTTTATAGGAAAATAGTTATTTTTCATAGATGCAAGCAAATAAATTCAAAAAATCCCAATTTTTATTTCGATTGATACCTTTAGTGTATAAAATTGATTTTCAATCTTTCATTGTGATCAAAAACACTTTTTGATCATTTAGATGCAAATTTGCATAATCAGGCTTAGGGAAATAGAGATTTTGGGATTTGGCTGATTTCATAACTTAAGTGAAAAATTAATCTCTCAATGCTTGAAATCTATTTTTTTAATTTCTTTTTGTTAAGAATGATTCAAGAACACTAAAAAAATCCATAAAAATGCAAAGAAAGCTAAGGGAAGCATAGGTGTTAAGCCAAACCTTTAGGAAATTCTAGGGTTAGTATCTAAGGTTTTTCTAATGTTTTTATTAGCCAAAAAGCCTTAATAATGTATTTAAATACACCTTGAGCTAGGTTAGTTTGACTATTCGGTCAATTAAGTCTAATACTAACATACTCAAAAAATAGCCCCATTTTAGAATGTTTCCTGGAGCCCAATTAAAACTATTTTAGTCAGCTTATCCAAGATTGCGTTTTAATATTAACTTATTAATATTTTAGCCTAATACCACAACGAAGATAGTTATAACATGCAGTTAGCCTATTAACAAGTTTAACTTAGAATAGTTTACAACTAAACTTTCCTGACTTGATAATTAGGGCTTGTGGGCCAACCTTTAATTTACATGTTAGATAATTTTACTCATAGTTCGATTTTCTAACCCAAGTAAAACAATTTTATTTCATGTAAATAATATTAAATAATTAATTTAATAATTATCAAATAACTATTTAGTTTTTTAAATACAATTTTTTGGCTTTATTTAGAAAAATCCCTAAATCATGTCTACAATAAACATTATCTTGATAAGACATTCTTATCTTTATTGCCATATTAAGACATCTCTAATTAGATTTCATAAATCTAATTTATGTCTTAAATTATTCTTAATTGAACTTATTTAATTAAGTTCTCCTCATTGTACCTTGTATTTAATTAAGTTGTACTTAATTAAAATTTAATTTTAATTCAGTATATCATTATAATGGCAATAATTATAATTACCTAATTAAGTGTATTTATATTTAGAAACCAAGATTGGCTTCTAGCAAGCTATCATAGCCACCCGGTATGCAAGAAAAGTCAATATAACCTCTTAAGAAACCTCTCAATATCCAGTCTCTCAGTTTACTTTATTCCTTTCACTAGATATCTTGGAAAAACTATGAGCATAGTGTAGTGTCTACTCATATATCTATCTATATTAGTCCTCGTAGCTTTTGGTTAACCTTATGAATTTAAAGAAACAATTTCTTTTAAATTCATCATGCGTTGGCCAACGGCTTTATCATGTTAACCAAAACCAAGAACATATGAGATATATCTCCAATGTCACTTGAAGTGGTAAATCTTCTTTGGATCACTCATTTATCCACCATATGATTCATGTCACACCCAATGTACCTTACTTTAAGCATCCATCCATTACGGACCTGTTTTAGATAAATCAAAGTATGACACGAGATGACCTAGTATCACAAGTCTGAGAACAAATAGACATGATTGGCACATGAGAAAATTATAAACGCTTAAGTGACATACCAAATGGAGTTCTCATATAAGCCATGTTTAGTGAACTTGTTTCCACAAAACAAGCACCCATATGCTATTCTCAAGTATCTCTATACTTTAACTTCTATGAGATAAAAGAGTTGCATGCATCAAATGCATGGAGGCTTAGCATATGCTAGTCCTTATACATTGTTAGCGACGTGTCTTGACAATATGACGACTATGAATTTTTTAGAAATATGACTTTCATGCATACAGATCTCATTATTGTAACTCACTGCTAACTTTGCAAAGCAATTATCTTTCTTGAGCTTCATTTAGTGTTTACATAATTGGCAATCATGCGACTAACATTAAGGAAAACCTGAATCACTAACAAAAGTGATTGATTTGCATTATTAATTATTATATGCCTCACCATATCTGATTAGCTCTAAGGTATATACTAACAAAATAGGCAAAAGGACTTTCCAAGGTCCACTTAATCAATCAAAAATCCCATCAACAAAGTTGCCAGAGGCTTACTTTAAAATTAAGTGAAAATGAGAATAAATTGCTGGCCAAAAAAAAAAAAACTCAAAATAAACCCTAAAAGAACATTTAAGATTCCAAACAAAGATTCACAAGAGAAAGCATCAACAAACACTAAAGATAGTACTTAAACTACATTATTATTGCGAAATTACAAAAAGTCCAATAAAGTCATATATATATATATATATATATAAATCCTGAGCAGAAGGGACATCATTTAAAAACACCCTACTCGCTTAATAAACTTGCTTGCCATCCTCTTCTCTGAATCCTCATACTCAATAGTCTCTTCAGCTACAGCAGAAGTAGTGAAGGCAACATTTTTCGAGCGCATGTCTTCAACCTCTTATTAAATTGGCATCAACACATTAAAGCCCAGAGGAAGAGCGGTAAGTTGTGCACACCATAAAACGTACTTTGCTTATATTCACCACCACAAGCCAACATTTGGTTCAAGAACAACTCTTTTTGGGAACTTTACTCCTATTGCATACAAGCTTCTGCTCTTTCTACTTTCAATTTTAGTTTAAATATTTTAGCGGTTGCCACTACCAACTCCAAATCACGCGTATCATATGCCTTCTTAGTTCTTCCAGCTCCTTCAACAGTTTTTCAATCTTAGCCTTTGCTGATTCTAACTTAATTTTCGTCCCCTCGAAGTCGGCCTTTAGCTTTGTCACTTCTTCTTTAGCCTTTAAAATAAGGTCATAAAAACCTGCTTTTAAAAAACCAACTCATTAACCCAAGCTTGGAGTCCCTGCATTTGACCTTATTTGCAACAGCCTTCTTTCACATAGCCTCATGCCTCGTAGTAATTTAATGCATTTGACAATGCAAACCCTACAAACAAAAATTAACATTGCGTTCACAAAAGGTGAATATGAGTGAAAGCTAAAAAACATAAATCATAAAAAAGTTACTTTTACTAGACACGCCAAGTTAGACTCTAGGTTAGTAGTTGGACCCTATGTCAAAAAGTAGTCCATGTCTACCTGACAGCTTTATTTCCCCATATATAGGGAGCTTCACTATCACTCAGTATTGCTTAACAGAAGGTTATTTCTCCATGTGTGTAAATCCAAACTCCTCGAACTAGATCCCCCGATCTCACTCAAAGAAGGAGTAGGCCTAAATGGAGGATCATTAGAAGAAATTGGGATGGTAGGCATAACGGGCTATGTCCGACTGGTAGAGATAACCTTAGCCTCCTTAGGAGGAGTATTAGTAGCAGCAGCTACTTCCAAACCCAAAGAATTGTCACTCGAGCTAAAGCAAACTGAAAAATCAAAATTGACCTTTTTAGGTGAAGAAAGGTCACCCTGGCTATCCTTAATTTTATGCTTGTCCATGAGCCTTACTATTGAGCCCTGCGGATTGCATAGCCTTACATTCAGCTAAAGCGGAATGAGTACCAGAATCCATCCCCACAAGAAAACAATTAAAACCCAAGTTAGAAGAGAATAAGTTATGGCAATAGGATACGCCACCAATATATACCCTCTGAAAGAATAATAACTAGTGCTTCCTCAGATACACCCCTGATTAACGAATTACCGAAGGTATTTTCTATCTTGCCCACAACAACCTCAAGGATCAACATTCAGTTCACTAGTAACCACCCAAATATTAACCAATGACCCAAGCAATTCGTCCAAGTTGATCACATCAAAGAGCAATCTGCTTGTGGATCTAGATTCTGTGTAAGTGTCACCTTCAATAAAGAAAACAAGAAATTAAAAACACCTGCTGCATAAAATTTTAGATAAACATGAAATGCAATGGCTTACCTGACACCTTGCTACGTCGTTAGGCACATTGGCAGCTACTTCAACTAAGGGGCGAATGGTGTCATCAGGAACATGAGAACCGTCAATGCTAAGACAATACTGTTGAATTTTTCTGAAGGTCAAGAATTCTTGACACTTGAACTGACAACTAGTGGAAAATTATTTTTGTTTAGCCTCCGACTTTGTAAGAAGTGATTTCAAGTTACTGATAGGAGAACAAAGATTCCACTCAACTGGGAAGCCCCGTTTTGCATTCATCCGTTTGCAAATTAAAAGGAAAACTGATTATTGGCAACATAGGCATTAGAAGGAATATCTATTATCATTCTTTTATTGGCAAATTGTAAGAAATACCAATAATCGTCCTGATTCTACAAGAAGAACAAATGTTTCACCACCTCAATGGAAGGAACCCAACTTTTTTCCTTGCAAGCAATGAAATATATTACCAGCATTGCCTAAGCATTGGGCTTTATTTGATACGAAGATATCTCATAGCGATTTAACATTTCGCAGAAAAATGGCTCTAAAGGCAAGTGTAAGCCTCCCTTGAAAATGTGCAAGTGAAACGAGACGCTATCTTTTTCAATGGTAGTTACTGATTCTCGTCCAAACCGAAGTTAAACCCTTTTATCCACAAGCCATTTCTTAATGGTTGCCATATTAACAACACCATTGTACGCATCAATTGGACTAGTGTCTATCCATTCCATAATAGATGAGATGTCTTCATCCTTTATGCCTTTAATAGGTTGTTGCTTAACGTTTGGAAAACCGTAAGGCTGTTCCTCTCCTAATGTCGAATCATGTCCCATTTCCATAGGAACAAGAACCTCCTCTCCTACTTCTAAAATAGGTCGACAATTGGATTTACCTATATTAATACTCGCCATCTCAGATAAACATCTACGCATTCTCTTACTCCTAACTTCTAATTGACCTTTTTTACCAATCGACTTTACAAGCATGCATGGCCGAGAAACGACCGATCGACTAACAAACCCCAATGCATAAGAATAAAATTTTAGATTAAAAAGGGAAAATCAGTGAAATCTTACCCAAAAAAACTTTATAGAAGCACAATGACAAGGGTGACATGAGCAAAGAATAGCACTTGGATGGCATTACTACATTTGAAAAAACCACGATACTAGATTAAGAACACAAACGAGAGATAAAAAATCGATGAATTCAACAAACAGGGAACTTAAATTGTTAAAGAAAGCAAGAAAAATACAGAGGAAATGGAGAAACTTGTGCTTTTGATGAAGAAGAAAATGAAGAGATAGATTGCAGTGCAAGTAACTGACGCTATACCATCAGACATTAAGTTGTGAACTATCGCCCCATGTCGAATACTGATTAAGGCAGCACAGTTGTGCCATTATTACACTGGTCTTACTTATGTAAATCACAAATTTCAAAAGAAATTATTCATTAATTAAATTATTTATCACATGTCCGCAGGGCACAAATTGACATCTTTGACTTGATCCATGGATCGACATCTATAACTCAACCCTCTAATTGACACCAACAAGTCAATCTGTGGATTGCCATTTATAAATCGCCATCTTCAGATTGTCACCTGCGGATCAATCATAATCCAAACTTCAAAAAGGTCTTCTTAAGGGCTATGGATAATCATTTTATAACCATCCACATCTGTGGAGGACAGTTATTATATCCCTATGCATGTACCCATATGATATTACAACCAACACAAATATGGTCAATCACTCAATGATGTGATAAACTTTAACTACGGATAATAAAATGCTAGGATCCCAAGTTAAGTTAAATCTCTACTAAGCTCTATCCTTATAGAAGCCTAGATAAGTTTACTCTCCATTGGGCTTTATCTTGATAGAATTTTAGGTAAGTTGTAGCAGCCGTCGAGTTTTATATAAAAGCAAAGACACGTGTTCTAAGGGGGAGGATCTCTCGAACTTTTTCTTCCATAAGTCTTTCACTGACTTAAGCATCGAAACTGTCCAAGAGTACATATTTTGATGCCTTTCTGAGTTTCTTATCTTGCAGATCCTGGTACTGCACGAGCAGGTCAACTCTTCGATAATCTTTACATCAACAAACTCAAAAATAATAATAAATAAATATTTAATTTTATTTATTTAAATTTTAGATAGTTAAAAATGGTGAATATTTTGAATTTAAATTATTTTAGATTTGAATTCAATTCGAATTATGTGGTTTTAGATGACTTTAAATCGGATTTAGATCATCACAAATGTTGAGTCATTTTAATTTTTAAATTGCTTTAAATCAAAAAAATATTAAATTATATATTGTTATTTTCAGATTTTTTTATATATAAATTATTCCAAATTGAATAAAGTGAAATTTGAATTGAACTTAACCTAATCCTATAAATAATCAAATTTCTTTTTGAGTGTATTGAGTCAGATTATTCGGGTCGGATCAACTTTCGTCATTAATAAATTAATATAAATAATAAAAAGGAAAGCGGAAGTCAATCCATTTCCCCTCTCTATCCATCTTTATAAGGGTATACAATTCAATTCAATTTGTTTTCTATGCGCTTAGGTTTTTGTTTAATTTTCATTTTATGGGAAAATCGCTGCCAAGCGCGACCAAGCTTGAACATCTCGCAAGGGCAACCGCACAGCTTCTCAACACAACAGGGATAAACGCAAAACCTACAACGCTGAACCGGCGGATTATAAGTGAAGACAAGTCCAAGTCGAAGAAGAAGATGGAAGGCTCTAGTGCCACTCAACGCCTCCCACTCTCTGAGGTTGTTTCCGATTGCGTCAAGCGTTGGTTCAAAGACACTCTCAAGGAAGCCAAGGCCGGGGATGTCAACATGCAGGTTCTGGTCGGTCAAATGTATTATAGCGGCTATGGGATTCCTCGAGATGCGCAAAAGGTTTTTTTTTTCCTTTTTCCTTCTTTTTCTGGTCGGATCATTAGAAGGTTTCTTCTTTTTATTTCTCTTCATCGGCACTGATTTCATCTATCTGGATTCTGCTTGTGAAGTATATGTTTTATGCTTTGCTATTTTTTTTAATTGATGAATTAAGGAACAAGTAATACAAATAAATGATGAAGTTTTAAACTTAGCCATTTAGCTGTTCCTTAACATACTTTACAAGATGGAAAGTCTGGGGCTTTTGTTTTCTTTTCTGCTTCGGAGATTAACTAGATGGAGCAACAGGGTTCTCGATTCCTGATTATATTTAGTCCCCCCCCCTTTTTTTTTTTAAATTTAGGCTGTCCTTTTTTCTAAGTTTGGTTTGGTCTATTGGTATCATAGGGAAGAATTTGGATGACAAGGGCATCGAGGCTGCGCTCTTCGGTTTGGAAAGTCAGTGACAAGCATCCAGGTTCACCTCTGTGACTATTGCTATCATCATCACCTTGTATTGTAATAGTAGTAGTATAATACTAGTGTAATAATTGATTGCATTGTTTGTTTGCTTTGGGGATCCTTTATTAGGTTATAATGCAAGTGATTCAGATTCTGATGAAATGAAGGGTGATTCTTGAGATAACAGTAACACTCTTGGTCTCTGCATTTTGGACGTTTAGAACTGTGAGTGCCTTATTTCTTGGCTCTGGTCTTCTTTTGCTTAATTTGCTTTCTTAACTTCCCCGAATCTTTTATAAGAAGAATCCTAAGTTTTTATGCTGGTCATTTTGCTTATAAAATAAGTGAGATCCCTGACTCTTGGGCTAGGAATTGACCTCCAAATACTGCAGATGCTTATGCTTTTCTGATGTTAGATATTAACGTTTTATATTCTTAGGCTCTGGAGTGAGGCTGTTTCTGTAATGCTTTTGGATAATATGGAAATCAAGTTGTCACATATTATTTGCTACAAATTCCCTAGAAGTTCACAAGTTTGTATAGAAATGGAATATCCAGGATTTTGCAGCACTAGGACAAGCTCTTCCTTTTACAAACTCCCATTGGTTGACTTTGGTTGATGAAACTGTTTGTCTTAGGTTTGAACTTTGATGAAATAGGTTAGTATAATCAGCATCTGTGTCTGTCTAACCAATTGTCATACTTAAATTTCTGATTTTCTGCCGGAAGGAGTTTCTTTTATGTGGTTTGGGGACATTTATTCTTGTTTTTGAGCCAGCCTAAAGTTAGCAGCTATTGTTCTTCATATCCTATTTATAGGACACACTTGTTTAGGCTGATATATTGAACTTGTTTAATGGGTTTACTTAACAAAAGAAGAATAGCAAGAGCCTCAATTGTAAGATACTTTGGGTCTACACTCACTTATATGCTCATACCCTTTCCTTTTGAGAATTGTGGGGAAAGGGGAGTGATGGGGGGCATAAATGTGATGAGTCAAGCTTCAGTCTTTCATGTAAAGGATTGAATCATTATATACAGGATTGAGCTTCATACGAGCTAAAGTAGGTTTACTTTACTAACAAGTCTATACGATCTCAAGCTTGCCCTCATCATCATGCATTAATGATCTCAACTCATGCCAAGATCAAGTGGCTTATGTGCTGCTTAGCTAAGGTGCAGCCGTGGGTATGTGATTGTTCTCTCATTTCCACCGTTGTTTAAGCATGTTTGGGCCTAGAAATACAAGATGAAGTCTCAATTCATATGCATAAAGTTGCTGATCAAAGCACATGTTGATTCTCTCTAAGTCAATTTTAATTGGTCCCAATATTTTGTGTTCAGTACAATTAAAAAGAGGTCTACTTACGTGGCACATTCTTTAATCTGTAAATGTGCTTAGAATTAGATAAATTATGTGCTTATGAAACCTTTGACCATTGCTTTTCATAGCTGTGGTCAATGCGCTAGATTTGGATATATAGGTTCTTGGCATGGGTTAATTTTTAGTTATAAATTTAAAATTTGTGGATTGCATTTCAATTGACGATGTACTTCAATGCCTTTCTAGTTGCTTGAGCTAGTGTAAAGTACTCAGCCTATCACTTTAAATGACATGGTTAGAAAGTGTGAATGAATAATACAATTAAATACTTGCGGATTCAGAAGATACACGTGTAAAAGTCATACTGTCAACTAGCTTGGTCCCATATACAATAATTCATGCTGGAAACGAGAGTGACTCTGCTGCAGTGCTGAGGGGGATCTTGGGCTCTAGAATAAGGTTTGTTTGACATACTTCACGGTTCAGGTGGATTAAATATTGTTTGGATCAATAGATAATTGGTGGCATAATTAAATGTTCAATTGGCTGTTGCATCTCAGTTGACAGCGACATAAACTACTCAATGCATATTAGCGAGTTTTAATCCTTTGTATATGAACTTATGTCTTTTCTTATTCTTTGCAGGGCTCACATGGTTATCATGCCTGTTATGTATAGTCATGCAAAGCAGTTAGTTCTTAAGAATTATTACTTTTATCATATGTTGATCTTGGAATCATGACATTGTAAATTTTTTGTTTTTATTTTCCAGATTTCATTAATAATCTATAGCAATTCCTGTAGTAAGAGATGAGAGTGAGGGTACTATTCTGCTGCCTGCTTGTTTCTCGCAAGAATTTATGATCCAAGTATATTAGGTTGATCAAAACGTCTTCTTAATCTAGAACGTCGAGCATTGTGAGGCAGAGAAAGAAGTGAGATTTCTACCTAAGACTCCTCACGAAATAAATAAATAAATAAATATATATATATATATAAAGAGTTTGACGTGGAAAATATGAACAGTGACAAAATGGAATAAAATTAAAAAAGTCATAAAATATGAAATGATTCTGGTACTGGTGAGGTGTGTCTGCCTATAAATTATGAAGCATGAATTGAATTCATCCAACTAAAATATAATATTGCACTTTTTTACAACAGAAAAGGTATTCTATTATTTTTGGTGAACAATAAAATATTGTAGTATTGTTCATAGCAGAAGAATTAATTATTTTTTTTATGATCAAATTAAAAGGCGCAAACCATATCTTTACTAATGCGTACATTACATATTCCGTGTTGATCATTGATTGGAGTGAGACTAGTTGCATGTGTAATCCGAGAGTGAGGATTCATTCATGCATAAAATAAACTACGGAGAAAGTTGTGCCAAGATCAAAAGCAAGCAACGACAGATGTCCAACATAAGGCGCTGCTCGGCTGCAGCAGCTCCTAAGTCGTCATTCATGTGTCATAAAATCAATCAATTTCGCGGCCCATAATTTTTTATGATGGAGATTGAATTACTTTTCTATGGTCAAACGTGCGCTGCATGCATGGAGGCCTTACCCTAATGCAAAAAACTCAACATGAAAAATCCTATCTTTTCCACCTCACCAGTCCTCCTCCTTGGCTGACCTTTTTTTATGGCTTCTTCAGGAAACAACACTTGGAATCTTCGATCAATTACTTTGCGCACGGTGGTATCTTGCTTTGTCCTTGTTATAGTCCGCAGGCTGTGGTACGTGGTGGATCATTTGAATACCGACATATATCCCCCTTTTAAATGTAACTATATTGGCTTCAGCTGCTCGTACTTTACTCTCCGACTCTTGAGTATATATATGTGTGTTGGGGCAAATTGGAGATGGAAGACTGCAGAAGGATGATTATCAGAACTGCTATTTCCTGCAAATGCCAATGCCATGAATGACATTCTTAATTTCAATATAGTACAACTCAAACCTACGTATCACGCTACGACCAGGTTTATATTTATCTTATCTTATATTTTACATATAGATAAAAAATAAATAAAGAAATAAATTCAAAGCTTAATTTAGGTGAGGAATAGATGAGGTACGTAGCTGGAGATTAGCTATTTTCAATATTTGTTAGTAAAAAGAAAAAGAAGATAGAAATGGAGGGTTAATTGGCGATTAAGAATGTAATGCAATGTACGTTGAGGGAGCCGAAAATAGCTATGGACGGAATGATGGAAGAGTTTTTCCTCAACTCTAAACGTGGAGATGAGTCATGACTTATGAGAGGAGAACAGAAATTCCAAACGAAAGGAGACAAACAGATAGATAGATAGGAGGACGCCGTTCTTTATTCTTATAATAATAACAATAATAATTCCATTTCCAAAATGGTTAGTGACAAAAAAAAATAAATCATGTCATGTCATGTCCCGTACCATAGGCCATGACTGGGCACCCATAGCTAACCTTCCCTTTTCTTTTGCCCCTTCCCTCCACCCCCCCTCTAAATAAAGAAAAGCTGTTTTTCCCTTTCTTAAATTATAGACTAAAATTATGGCCTTGAGTTCTCCTCCATGCATTTGAATTTTGAGCCTCCACCACCATTTCTTCTCCATCTTGGGCTTCATTTTCCCGGAATTTTTCCGGGCATCCATAGCCTTTTGGTGGCGTACCTTGGTGCTGCTTTTGTATCTTTTTTCCTTTGATACGACCACCTAACCCAACATGGGTGCCTGCTGTAGTACACACGTCAAGTACAAAGGTAGACGCCATGACGATGACGATTTGGAGGGGAAAGAAGAGGAGGCACATCAGGAGGATCTTACCACTATTGGACATGCTGGGGCAATTGTCAGGTTGCAGGGATCCTCTACCTACACATCAATGTACACCCGCAAGGGGAAAAAAGGGATCAATCAGGACGCCATGACCGTTTGGGAGGTGACTTTCGTACTGCCCTTTTTCATTTGTATATTAATCAAACAGTTTGGCAATCTTAATATCTTTTCTTTTATGTTGTCATCTATTACAATCTATCCTTTTTGTATGTTTCAAATTCAATGCCTGATCGTAAATGTTTAACTAATGCCTAATCAATTCAATTTGGTCTAACAAATAGTATTCATCGGGTCATATACATATATATATATATATATATGGTTTTCTTCTGCTTTTGCAATTTCTATTATTAGATTTTTCAAGGCCTCCTTTTAATATTAAATTTTGGAATCTATTTATACATCTGGTGATCGTCTCCATTGTTTTATGCATGCCCTGTATTGTTAGATTCTTTCTATTTGCTCTTGTTAATGTTGGTGCAGCTGTCATGTTATATATATATATATATATATATATATAGAGAGAGAGAGAGAGAGACAGAGACAGAGAGAGAGAGAGAGAGAGAGAATGGAATTCAGTTAATCATCATTTCTTCATTTCCTCAATATTTCATATTCCGGAATTGAAAGATTCAGGTGCTAATTATATCATGATAGTTCGCGTTGAACACCTTGCTCCGACCAAGAACAACATTTTTTTGACAAAATTAAATTACCTTAGGTATTAATCTATCAGTTCTGAAGGGTTGAGGACGAGAGAAGAACTCGATGCAAGATTGTCAATGGGGTATTGAATGGAGGAAGACTCCTTTCTGGTGGGTGGGAGCTTAATTTATCAACTTGCGTTTGCAAACAAATTAGTATGTCATTTTTCTAGGCCAGGTCTAGCACATTCCTTGTTTGAATCACCTACCAAAATCTATTTCATTCCTTTGGGGATGCTGTATATCATCAACTTTAATATTTTTCCGGGTTCTAGTCCAAAACTAATGGTTAATTATTCAATGCACGGAACTAACATATTTAAAATTGATCCAGAACTTTATGGGTGAGAAGAATGTGTTCTTCTGCGGTGTATTTGATGGTCATGGTCCGTCAGGTCACCAGGTTGCACGTTATGTGTGTGACACCTTGCCATTCAAGCTTTCTACAGTCATAGCAATGTCACAACCTAATGGCCGCAAAGAAAATGATGCCGCTGGACAAAGTTGCGGTAAAGATGATGGTGGTGGTGTTAACAAAGAGAGCCACAAGGAAGACGGCAGTCACAAAGAGATCTTTGCTTCTTGGGAGGCAAGTTTAATTAAAGCTTTCGAAGAGTCGGATGAATATCTTAGCACGGAAGAGTCTCTTGATAGTTACTGCAGTGGTACCACAGCTGTAACTATTGTTAAGCAGGTATACTGTGAACTCCAGCTAGCATGAAAGAGCTTCTTGGTGGATATATATAGTACATAGTGCAAGTAGATTGAATTAATATTCCTGATTTTTTTCCCCTTAAAACACTTCAGAATGAACATTTGATAATTTCAAACTTGGGGGATTCTCGTGCCATTCTTTGCACTAGAGACGACGAAAACCAACTTGTTCCAGTCCAACTCACAGTTGACTTGAAACCTAGTATACCAAGTCGGTATTTTCTATTCTATTCTATACACATAGCCTATTAAACCATACATCTAATTGATGATACCCTTGTCTCTTTGTGTGTGATTCTCCTCTGATGTTACTTAGGTGAAGCTGAAAGAATCATAAAGTGCGGTGGCAGGGTGTTTGCAATGGATGAAGAACCAAATGTACCAAGAGTATGGATGCCCAATCAAAATTGCCCTGGTTTAGCCATGGCAAGGGCTTTTGGGGATTTCTGCCTCAAGGATCATGGTCTTAGCTCAATTCCTCAAGTCTCTTATAGAAAGCTTACAAGCAAAGATGAATTTGTAGTGCTGGCAACTGATGGGGTAAGAAGGAAAATTTTGAAAAAAGCAGCTTCTGTTAGAGAAATATTAAATTTGCTGTTAGTATTGGTTGATACATAAATGGAGCTTTAGGTATAAACAAACAACATAAGATTCTATTTATTGTTCTGAGGAAACTATACTTACTAGCAAATTAACATAAGAAAATTATATTGAAAAGCTTAATACAAGTGTTGGTTCAATAAGTCTTATCATAAACAAGAATCAGTCAAGGATTTAGCGTGTTGCTTGACTTCTTCTAGCTTTCATAACGATTTAAATAAATTTTGCAGGTGTGGGATGTGCTAACAAACAATGAGGTGATACGAATAGTCGCATCAGTCAAGAAACAATCCATGGCAGCTAAAATTTTGGTTTATTATGCTGTTCAAGCATGGAGAACAAAGTATCCAGGTTCCAAGGTGGATGATTGTGCAGTGGTGTGCTTGTTCCTGAAGAAACGACCATTATTATCAAGATCCTTGTCCGACATGAGCAAACACGATGCAAGTCAGCTAGAGGTTGCAGATTCTAATATTTCTAAAGACAAGAAAACCGAGGAAGGCGAGACTGTTATAAATTGCGATATTACGGTTGACCCAAAGGCCCTTGATGAATTAAATAGAGTAAATGCTTATATGAAGTCTTCACGGCTTGGCAGTTTGAGTAGGAGGAAAACTTCTAAGGATTTTGGAGCAATCGAAGTTAATTGATAATCCAGATGATTTTCGAAACTTCACTGACTGACAATGAGGTTTTGCTGGTATTGGCAGCATTCAGAATTAATTTTATGAATGTATTCAATGTGTTTGAAGTTCATATAACGGAGGGAGGAATTTTTTTATTTATTTTGAAGAAAAAAAAGTATTATCAACTTCCAATGGCAATGGCATTTGTAATAGTCTGAATTTGATGAAACTTTGAACGGGAACTCTTATCACTTTCGTCTTATCATTTTGTTGTTCATGATTTGAGTGGATTTAGGAGATATCCTATACCCAAATTGCGCTTCTTGGGATTATATAAGGTTTTTCTTTCTTCTACATTAAAATTAAAAATTAAAACTAAAAATAAAGTGGCCTGGCCTGGCCTGGGGATCATTTAGTCTGCCTGCCAGCCTATGTTGATTTTGGTAGCATGTTAATGATTTCATTGGCATTCATAGTGAAGTCTTCTTGCTGAATAAAATGTAATCATCATTACTCTCTCTCTCTTCTGTCTCTCTCTCTCTCTCTCTCTCTCTCTCTCTCTCTCTCTCTCGGATCCCCCTTTAAAATCTTTTGATCCATCTGACGGTTCCATTAATTATTAATTTTTCATAAGCCAATGAATTTTACTCGCTAGTATAATAATTGGAATACTAATAGTTAATGATACAGGTGGTAGTCATAATAATAATAACATTCCAATTGGGTTTTGTCATTTTTCTTTATATTTCTTTTCCTTTAAACCAATAATAAAAATAAAAGAGGTTTGAAATTTTTACAAAAGTCCAAGCTTCATTTGCAAATTTTTACAAAGAAAAGGTAAATGCCCCCATCTGTGAACTGTTGTCAGCTGAGCTCTAGCTAATTCATTCAATCAACATGCAGTTACATTCAGTAACATCTTATTTGGTAATGGGATTTGTAAAATTAAGTTGAAGGATATAGGCGTAGAGCAGGTGGTTCCACACATCAGGCACTCCAGGGAGGCACCAATGAATACAATCTGAAAAACTTTTGGGGTTGGATAATTGTTCTTCTGTTATTGTTTCCCAATGCTTCCTGTAAATTGATGGATGACCTTCTTTCCTGTAATCTGATAGCCGTGTAATGTTAATCATCTGGACGTTCAGACCTCTTGTTTTCAGTTCCCCAAGCACGCTTTCCACCGCACGCATCATCCCTGGACTCTCACTCGCTCCGTCTCCCGCATATCCGTCTTTAATAACTGGTTCTGTTTCACTATAACAATTTTCACCACTGATCCCACCCCATTTGTCAGCCCTGAAATTTTTATATATTTTTTATAAAATTAATAATTGTAATTTGATAAAAAATTCATTCATGTTAGTCCATATATATATATATATATATAGGGAATGAAGAGATTAGATCGATTATATATAGTAAGGTTTGTACTTTTCATGAGTTGGTGACATGCTCATAAAGAACAGCAGGGTCTTGCTTCTATTGACGTGAACCTCTAGCCATTGGGCCCATGTCTGTAGGCCCATCTCGTACACTCTCGGTAACTTTACTGTTTTATAAATCCCATCTTCGGGGAGTTCGAAAGATCCCCACCTGCCTCATCGATTAATTAATTAAAACTTGCACGTACTGATTAGTCTAGGTCACGGGAGGTCAAGTGTGCTAATTAAATCTTGCTGGTTTTGATTTGATGATCATAATTAGCTAGCTAGTGTTGGAAATTAAATGTACTTACAAAACCTTCATTTGGGGTCTTCTCCACCAAAGATAGGTATTGAAAATAAGAATGTCTGCATCTGTCCAATGCCTAGCATGTTTTTCAATTGCCTGTACTCTGACAATCCGGTCTGGTACGCGATGGTTCACTGGATCATCGGAGTTGGATTCCACCAGCAAAGGAGACCAGTAGAATTCAATTGTTGCATTATATTCCTTAATAACATTAATCAGAAAAATTTTAGCCGCTGTAACAAAGATCACAAAATACAAATTAATTATATATGATATATATGAGACGAATAAGGAAGCCACGCTTAATGCTTTGTACAAGCCACAACCAAAGCAAAGATAAACTAACCCCCATGGCTTGGCAATTGGCATATGTATACACACACACACACATAAACATATCCATACGCAGCAAAAGCTCATTATATATATTGTTTCAATTTCCTGATAAATTAGCAACCAATGATACAATGCATTAGAAATAATAACGAAGACTCACGTTGGCCTTGAAAATGTTTATTGAACCATTGTTATGCACGGATTTGAAGGCTGGAGCGATGGCTGAATCCACCAGGCAGACCATCGAAATCCATTGGTTTCTGTTGAGCGAGTCCCCAACGAAAACAAGCCTCTTATCCCTAAGCCTCTCCAGCAGTGCTGTGGCATTGAACCTTATTAACATAAAACAAGGAAACATTCCGCAAAACTCAAAAACTTTATTGCCAAATCCAATATTAAAATCATCATTGATCATCCTTGTTTTTATATGGTTATTTCTCATGGATATGTAAATACTAGTATTTCCGCATGCATATATGGAACGGACAAACAAAAGAGAATATGTATATATTATAGAGTAGAGTAGAATACAGTAGACACATAAAATATAGAATGAAACCTAGGGAGGTCACATTGGTGAGGTTGCCATCTCCAGAACTGATAGTTAAGGTCCTTTCTTCCGAACTTCTCACAAGCTAACTGATCAGACATAAAGGTGCATTCTCTCTCCTTGTAAAGAGGGTAAGATTTATTATCGTATACCCACTTCCCTGAGAATAAATTGCACCTTGGCGTCAAGCCACCTGAACTTTTATTTGTTCCATTCTCGTTCCCATACTCGAAGACTTCTTCATTGCTTTGTCTCAGATAAATAGCGGCAACAACTAGAATGGCGATGAGAAGGGCAACAAGGGTTTGGAAGCTGCTTCTGATCATACCCCATGCGCCTACAGGAACCTGCATTACCTGCTGCTCTTGCTTCTTCGCCATACTCTCCCCTCTCTTCGCCTTGTTTCCTACTTAATTTTGAAGTTGATGTATAATTAATTTCCCAGCGGTTGGTGGCCAATAATTTTCACAATTTATTGTTTTATCTTGGATTAGGAGAAATGGAACTGCAAATACCGGTAGTTTGCTGAAAGCAGCAGGCAAGAATACTCCTAGCTGTTTATTTACCAAAACACCCATGCTTCCAAAACTAAATTTACCGTGCATGTTTAATTCCTTTAATAAAAGCTAACCATGCAATTCCATCGAATTCTCTGCTTCTTGGCCTTTTCTTTCTTGCTTATACACACACACACACACATATACATATATAACACTAAAAATGGATTTATCAGAAGACAGACAGAGTCGATGGATTATTATATGTTGGTAATTTTGAGAAGCGAGCAACTTGAGATGCTAATTAGCAAAGCATACAGATTTTTCATTCTTGTAGTTAAAGCTAGCAGAGCCATTCTGCTTATGTTATTCAAATAAATAAATAAATGCACACCGGATTAGGGTTGTTGGTACGTACATCTCCCCATCTCCAATCCAACTCGTTGCCTTGAAGTTACCTCAAGAATAAATATCAACAACTTCAAAGCTCAAAGCAATAGTCCTAATCTCTCTCACGCTTAGACGCTCTCTCAAGGAATTTGATCCCTACTTTTTTTTTATACCATTTAACCCACATATCTAAGATAACTGTAAACAAAATTTTCGTGTTGAAAATAACAAACAAATTTTGGAGATAAATAAGGAATTTACTTATCAGATTTTGAATTACAATTTTTGGATATTCTTAAAAAAAAAAAACTTTAATTCTTTTTTCAGCAAGGAAATTCAATGCAAGTTTAGTTTGGTTAATTAATATAAGTTACAATATCAAAATAATCTTAAAAACAAAAAAAAATCCTTTGATTCTTTTTTCAGCACGGAAATTCAATTCATAGTTAGTTTGGTGACTTAATATTGAACTAATGAAATCTGGTCCAATGGCGTTTAGATGACTTGGTCTTGATTTAGATTTGTTTCAAGAGTGTTGGGAAACCTAATCTTGAAGGGTCTTTAAGACTTGATCTTGAAATCTGCTTCAAAAATCTCTGAGACTTGATTTTGAAATTTGCTTTAAGGATTTTTTAGACTTGATCTTGAATTTGCTTCAAAGGTCTTGGAAACTTAATTTTAAAATCAGCTCCAAGGGTCTTCAGAATTGATCTTGAAATTTGCTGCTAAGGGTCTTCAAACTTGATCTTAAATCGATGAAGGTTCTTCAAGACTTGATCTTGACAAATGAAATTTGTCTCATTTTTATCGTTATAATAAGATCAGAGAACAACTTCTTGAAAAATGAGAGCAACATTTTTTGCGTTCTTCAAATTCTTCATAAAAATCTTCTTGAGACTTTGGAGAGAATTGGTGTCTTCAAAATCTGCTTCTTCTCTTCAAGTTTATGAATTATGTTGAATGACTTCAGTTGTGCCTTCTTTTATAGTGCCAATGAGCCAAGTAGAAAAGTGTTCTTAAAGAATATGATTTCTTTATAAAAGAGTTCCAAAGAAACCTATCTTCCTTATTTATCTCTTAATTAATTTAATTTAATTAGAGATAAAACTTTTTATTTATCTTTTAATTAATTTAATTTAATTAAAAATAAAATAACTAATTAGGATGTCATCACGTATGATGTTATTGATTTCACATGAAAATACAAAATTTAATTAACAATTTCTTAATCAAAAGAATTTTCAATTTATACATGATAATTTATGGTTGGCTGAAAATTTTCTTCTTCTACAAATACCTCTGCAAGACTTGGTCATGTACATAGTTTTTTTGAGTGTAGCAAGTGGGCTAGTCTTAAAATTTGGTCATGCCAAAACTTATTTGTACTTTTGTATTGTCTTAAAAATATTTGCAAATTTCAATTATTCCTACGAGATCTTTGCATGTGACAAGTGAGAAATTTAATTTGGACTTAACATATATATTTTTTCTTGGTGGCGTCATAGCCATGCATCCAGAGCCATCTTAAATGGTGCTTCCATAATGATCGCATATCTTGGAGTAAAATCCAACTAGGATTTAACTCCTTGCCCAAATAAATCATAATAAGTCTTCTTGGCCTTAATATGTAATTCAACTTGGAATTAGGCTTCAAATCCAACTGCCATTCCATTGTATTTGTCTATTAAGCAAGTAAAATGTTTTCCATGATTTTACCCATACCTTTCATGCGGTAGCAATTATATAACCTACCAAATTTGTTAGGTGTATTTTTGCCACCACAGCTTTGTAATTCAATGAGGATTTTATGGTGGCAAGTCATCACATTTTGACATCTGGATTATGGAAAGGGACCTTGAATCCAATTGAATTCGATTCCTCAAGTATGATAAACTCTTTTGATAGGCAAAATTTAATTTTGTCCAAGTACATCTTCTTATATCCATCCTTGGATAGATTCTAGCCAGCTTTCGTCCAAGGCGATTCAAAATTTAATTCAACTGAGATTTTCAAGCCAATGGGTTTTTGGGATCTTGCACCTCAAAGAGCAAAAACTTAGCCCCGCAAACTTCAGATAAGTTCTTTTTGCTGCATTTTATTTGCAAGCTCAATTACAAATTAGATAATGTAGGTGTGCCCGCAAAATGGATCATAATTAAAAATTTTCTTTTTGATTTGTCCAAGCTGTGTAAGTCATCATGCCATAGTTGTGGCATATATGTATTTGTTTTCCAATCTCGACTTAATCCCGTCTTTATGCAGATAATTCTTCATGAATCATGGGCAATTATTGGCTGGGGATTTAGGCTAGTGCTTCAGTAGAGATGAACTCCAGAAATATTCTTTCTTTATTGTGGAAAAGATGGAAAGATCGTGCATCATTAAGAGCAAGGACCACGTGCGGTTTATCATGGTCTCATCATTCATCTATTTTCAAATTTGGACATTAACTGATGAAACCAGATGCATTCTCATGCATATTGACGTCTTGCATATTCATAGCCAAATCATGTTATGTTCTCTTTGCCATGTAATGCTTTTGCATGGCATCTAGTAATAAGGCCAATCCATTTATGTGCTACTTTGCCACCATCAAATCACCTTTCATTTAATTCTTTGTTATTACATAAGCATGCATCTTAAGACACCATCAATTGCCTTTAATTTTACTTATCAATTGTTAACTTAAACATATGATTTGTTGGCGCCCGTAGATTACTTGACTCTTTTTTTCCTTAAATTTTCAAGATTGGTCAATGGATTGACAAGCTTCTATCTACTCTTTATGTCAAGACCATAAATCCAATCAAGTTTAATATGTTTGAATCTGATCTTCACGTCAAGACCACGAATCTGATCTTCACATCAAGACCACAAATCCAATCAAGATATTGATAACTAAGGAAGATTCATTTTAGGCTTTAGCATCAAAATGGTGAAAGATTGAGCACCAAATTCAATGGTCAAGGAAAATTCATCCAAAATCACGTATCAAGATGGTAAAAGATAAAGTATGCACTAGACTTGATGGCCACGAAAGATTCATTCATGATGTCAATGATCAAGGAAGATTCATCTAAGATATTGTTTTTCAAAAAGACTCATCCAAATGTTGATGATCAAGACGGTAGAAAATATTGAACTTGAAGCTAAAGAATAATCTCCTAAGATGTTAGTATCACCAAGGTAGTGGAAGATACTGAACCTGATGACCAAGAAAAAATCATCCATGATGTCGACCTCATTAAGGTAGGGGATTGACTTCCAAATCAATTTAAGAGCCTAAGCTTTGTTTTAAGACTTGATGTTACGTGAGCATGAAACTAACATGGACATCGACATTGTACAATAATATTTTAAGATTCGAGAAAAAATGATCCAAGCTTTAACTTGACTACAAATTAAATTCCAAAAGATTTTTAATTTGTAAAATACTTGCTTCATTTGAAAGAGCATGAGTCATGACATAAAGATTCAAACATAATCATGACACTTGTAACTTTTTGCTCTAACTTTAGTTTAACTTGTCCTAAAAAGGATTTCAACTTAATGATAATTTTTTTACTATATAGTTTAAGCTCATACTTAACAGCAATACGACTATTTACGCTTGTGCTTAGGAGTAATTCAGTAGTTTATTCTCGTGTTTAAGAGCATTATGGCTATTTACGCTTGTGCTTAGGAGCCTCTTTTTTGTTTGGATGAGTAGTTTAAGCTCATGCTTAGGAACATCTTTTTTTTCTTTGGATGGGCAATTTAAACTCGTGCTTAAAGGAATTTTTTTCTTTGGATGAGCAATTTAAGCTCGTGCTTAGGAGTAATATTTTATAGAGAAACAGTTTAAGCTCTTGCTTAGGAGTGATACGATAGTTCTTTAAAAAACTTGCCATTTGCAAGTGTACATTGTCTTTACTGGAAAGATATTTTTTTCTTTAAACTAAAATGGCATGTATTGACTTAAAGTAACTAGCATTCTCAACTTTCTTTAAGTTAAATTTTCATGTCTGGATGGCATTTCTTTCCTTGAAACACTTTTGGCTTTACAACTTTGGATGGTTGTTTGACCATCTTGGCAATAATAGACACCTTCACAGGTTTTGGAGGATTTTTCTTCTAACCTTATGGGCTTTTGACTAAAGACCAACCATCATCATCATCATCATCATCATTAACATCTTCATCTTTTTTTAAAGCAAATAATTGCCCTTATTCCCTTGGAGATTCTTTATCAAACTTGCATTTGGAGTTAGTATGATAAGATTGAAGAAGTCAAACTTTATGGTTCTATCCAACTGATTGGATTAAGAAAACATGCAGATTGATGCCAAATTTGATGACACCATTTCTTCTTCAAAATCAATTTTGTCATCTTTATAGAGTTGCATGATTTTATCCTTTAAGACAAAGTACTTCTTAAAAAAGTGACAGATCAAGCAATGATCCTTATAGTATTTGGGGTCATCTGCATTATTGCTTTTTTTTCTGGCAAGTAAATCAGCTTAGCCCCTTTGAGAGTTTTTCAAGCACGCTTAAGACATCAGATTTAGGAAAATGATACTTTTTTCTTTCCCTAACTTCAAAGTCATTTTTTTACCTCTATCATGTGTAGAAGTAGATTTTTCCTTTTAAGATTGTTTTGATTTGGGAAAAATGCTCACAACAATGGAGGGATTGCTTTCTTCATTATTGGCAACTTGCGCCTTATCGAAGTTCCAGTTGGCTTTAAAAGAAGCTCCTCAAGATAAGGCAATTGATAGGTCTATTTCTAAGTCAGCAAGATGGAATGTGCGTTTTGAAGTTCCTAGCGGATCCTTTTCTGCCTCAAACGTCTACAGGAAATTAGACCTAAGAAAATAAAGGTTAAATGAGATAGACTTTTATGGTATCCCCTTCATATTTTTAAGCATTCCTTTATTTCTTGTAGGGCAATTTTGGATAGGTTGCCAACTAAAATGAGACTGCAGCATTAGGGGATTGAAGTTAATGCAACCTGCTTTCTTTGTTCCTTAGAGCAGGAATCTAGGAATTACCTTTTTTTTTTTTTTTGAATGCAGCTATTCCAAAGCAATATGGCTGCAGGTCATGCAGCATTGTCACCTTCATTTAGATAGCTATAGATGGGATGCAGTGCTATCATGGGCAATTCAGGGGCTTAAAGGCAAATCTTTGCTTACTGCTATTTTGAAGTTGGCATGGAACGCCTCCATTTACCATGTCTAGAAGGAAAGGAACGAAAGACTACATAGAGGCATTGAGAAAACCATAACCCATGTTTTTGTTGATATTAAGAATGAAATTTGATTCAAGCTAACTTATCTTTCTAATTTTGATTTTGATACTGTAGTTTTTTTTCGTACAGCTTGGGATGTAAACAACTCATCATTCTTTAATTGGTTCCCTGCTGTATAAACTGGCAAAATGGCTAATCTTTGTATTGTTGTAACAGCCTTTTACAACTTCTTGGATAATAAAATGCTACTTATCCAAAAAAAAATTTACTAGTATATTTATATTTTAAGTATGAAGTTGATTGCTGGATAATGATTCATTCAATTACGGATATTACTTAATTTATTTTATCACCTTTATGCCAATTATCTCCACAAAGAATGTTTTGTTAATTGCTAAAAAAATTTCTTTTTTCTTTAAAAAAAAAGTTAAATTAGAAAACAAAACACCTACTCAGAGGCAAAATCTTTGCCAATAATTGTAACACTTAACTTCATGTCATGCCTTGTATGCACGAGTCAAGTGCAGAAGACTCAGACAATTTTTCCTTGCAATTGAGGCTCAAATTCCTCCACCTATAAATGCAATCGATTATTGGCTCATCCTTCATTTGGTTTGAGTTCATAAGTTTAATCATGCTGACTATGCAACAAGTGATGTAAAATCGATTAGGAAATTCATGTTCTAGTTGTTCATAGCTATCAATTATCCTAGGCTCAAGATCAATATACCAACCAAAGGTATTACCTTTTAATGATTAGATGAACTGCTTCACGATGAGATGTCCTTCAATGCCAGCGTTATTGCAAGTTTCCACAAAGTGCGTAATATGTTGGTGTTGATTTCTTTACCTCAAATTGTTAAAACTTTAGAGGTTGATAATTCTTAAGCATCTTCAAATGATAAATTCTTTAAGAATATGGTTTTGCATATCATCTTTATCTTTAATAGTTTTTTTGATGAGCTCCTTCAGCTAATCAAAAGAAACTTTTTAAAGTTCTTCTTCAACAGCCTTAGTAGGAATTTCACCAACTTCCTGCAAAACTTGAAGTTGATTTTGGCTTGCAGCAACTTTGTTGTTTCCACTTAGACTTTCAATATGTCCCATCATGAAAGCAATTTGATCATTTCTTTTTTTGTTGCTTTTTGCAAGGGATTCCACAGATTTTGCTAGAAGAGCCACTTGTTCTTCTAAGGTAGTAATGCTAGTTGTCATCATGGCCACTACATCTAAATTTGATGATGAGCATTTGCGAAGTGATGTTACAAATATTTCTTTCTCTAACTTTTGAGTTAGAGAAGACTTGAGATTTGGAATGTCAAAATTTCATATGAGGGGCCAATAGAATTTAAAGCTTGAACTTTGAAAAAAAAAAGATGAAAGGCAGAGATCATCCAACGAGGGATGGAAAAATTTTGTACACACAAATATCTTGTCGAAAATGACAAAGAAATTTTGAAGACAAATAAAGAAATTTTTATTTATCAGACTTCGAATTATAATTCTCTAGGTATTCTTTAAACAAATAAATCCTTTGATTCATTCCTTCAGCAAAAGAATTTAATTCAAAAGTAGTTTAGTGACTTAATCTTAAACTAATGAAATTCGATATAATGGTGTTTAGATAACTTGGTCTTGATTTAGATTTTTTTCAAGGGTCTTGAGAGACTTAATCTCAAATTTGCTTCAAGGGTCTTGGAAACTTGATCTTGCAATCTGCTTTAACTTCAAACTTGATCTTGAAATTTATTTCTAAGGGTCTTTAGATTTGATGTTGGATCGATGAGGTCTACTTCAAGGGCCTTCTAGATTGATCTTGAAAAACAAAATTTGCCTTATTTTTGTCGCTGGAACAGGATCAAAGAGTAGCTTCTTAAAGAATAAGGGTAGCGTTATTTGCGTTCTTCAAATTCTTCAGAGAAATCTTCTTATGACTTTGAAGAAAATGTGTCTTAAAATTTGCTTCTTCTCTTTATATTTATGAATTGTGTTAAATGGCTTTGGTGGATACTCATTTTTATAGTGTCAATGAGCCAAGTAGAAGAGGGTTCTTAAAGAATATGATTTTTTTATAAAAGAGTTCCAAAAGAATTTATTTTTCTTATTTATCTCTTAATTAATTTAATTAGAGATGAAACTCTTTTATCTATCTCTTAATTAATTTAATTTAATTTAATTACAGATAAAATAACTAATTATGATGTTATCGATTTCACATAGTGATGCAAAATTTAATTGACAATTTCTTAATCAAAAGAAATTTTTAATTTACACATGACAATTTACAATTGATCAAAAATTTTCTCTTTCTACATTAAAAATCCGTTTTAAGTATGAAAATAAAGGGAATACATAGTACTGTAGTTCTGCATGATTGCTTGGCTCAAGGAATTTAGCTGGACTAGTAAACCAAGAGTAAAAAATCCCTTCATAGAATCTATAACTAAGTAAAAACATAATCAAAACATTAAATAATTATCACTATCCTATAGCTTTGAGGCTATGAAAGTGTGTATATATATACATCATTATGTTGCCCGACAGTTTTCTTTCATATTGCATGAATGGCAGCATCTTTGATTTTTTCAAAGATTATAAATTTTTTAATTAATAATTTGATATTTCTTAAAATTTTCAAATCAATTTTATAATCCATTTCAACTGATAATATACTATATATAATAAATTAATAGGTAATACTATATATGATAAATTGCTAGTACATTTATCTGGTTGTTGGCATTCTCCATTTTTCAATTTAGGTAAGCTTTATTCTACATTTAATTCTCATTTCGCTTGTTTTTAAATGCCAAAAATCCTAACCTAATCTTAGTTGCATAAATATACATCTATAAAAGTTTTTAGGTGGGTAATACACTTTATGACTATCAGAAAACCCTAGGCGCCATTCACCCAAATCTTTGAGCCAAGTTGGTGCAAACCCTAGCTCTACCTAAAGCTCCATGCGCCACATTCATTTTGATCATCTAGACTCGTTGTTGATTTGGAACAACTGAGAAAAATTTTTTACTAGCATGAGAGATGATATTGCCTTTACTATATCCTATGACCTCCTTCCAGCACTATCTTACATCCTTGTGACTTTTCTGTGGCTTTTTTGTACTCTTTTTGGTTGTATGAGATTGAAAACGGCTCTATCCTACATTTTGGTTAAGGCTTTTAAAGTCTTTTGGCTACCCCTAAAGAATCATCGAACGTCATGAAGGCTCCAAAAAATTCTGTATGGATTACTGTTAGAGTTAAGATGCTTATACTGCTTGTGGCCTTAGAGAGAGATCGAAGTAACCAAGCTATGGTAATGATCATACAAGTATTGACACACTTAGAGTTACAAGTCTCTGAGTAGGTAAGATCTCTATTAGATTTATGTTTTAAACAGCCAAAATCAACCACATGTACATTTCTACCTAAGATCTTGAGGAAATTTAGGTATTTCTCTATTTACTTTTGACTGTTTATGATTAATTTGATTAAATATTTTATGTTTATTTTGATTAGCATGAGCTAGAATTTTTCTTTCATATATCAGATCTTGTTGACCTCATTAATGGCTGAGGCAGTTCCACACTTTTACTATCAAATGGTACCATACTACAAATCGAAGATGCATTGCTAAATGTAAAATTAAAAAGGAACTTACCTAGCTTTAGGGATATCGTTAGGAATTGAGACACTAGTTAAGGATAATGGATCTAGTCTCTATATCACTTTCACAAAAGATGAGCCAAAAGACCATCAAAAGAAGCTGAAGGCTTTAAATACGGGCATCTATTGGTTTCAAATCCAAACTTATGAATCCTACACCACTATGTCCTAAAGACTAGTGAATCTATTTGAGTTTGGACTATGGCATGATCACAAAGGTCACACGGGAGCTACAAATGATGCGCATAAATATCCCTAAGACTAAAGGACATCTACAAAAAGACAAAAATGTACTGTTGTCTAACGATTACAACTGTTAGACACACTTACAAGGTAAGCTTATCACTAGACCTTTATTTACGAAGTTAGATCTAGAATCACCAACTTTCTTTTAGAGGATCCAAGGTTATATTAATGTTCAAATGTTTGCTTATTATCCATATGCAACACAACTTTGTATGTTTACTTACGTAGATAACAAAGCTTCTGGCACACTTTCCCAATTATCCGATCAAGAGCATGAAGAAGTCAACGCAAGGGAATTTGCTTCTAAGACCTTCGATATATATTGTGCATCAATGGAATAGAGGTATAGCACCTGCTCGCACATGTACACGTACAAAATGTATTAGTAGAATTCCTGATAAAATACATCCAAATCATTACTCGTACCTTTCTATTGAGCATGAAGCTCAACACTTTCATGTGGGGCCATGCTATTATACATGCAATAGCACTTATTAGATTAGGCCCCACTGCTAAATTAACATAGTCCCTTTTGTAGTTGGTTCTTGGTTACGAACCAGATATTTCATACCTTCCCACTTTGGTTGTGTAGTGCAAGTGCCTATTGCACCACCAAATGGACAAAAATAAGTCCCCAACAGCATCTTAGGATCTACATTAGGTTCGATTCACTCTCCATAATTAGGTTTGTAGAGCCTACGAATGGTGATCTTTTTACCGCATGATTCGTGGATTGTCATTTTGATGAGATAATATTTCCATTGATTATGATACCTAACATTTCATTGGCCATAATGCAAAAACCAGATTAGGACATTTCCTAGTTTGAAGAGCATCTATCCTATTTAGACTAAAGGACCTCTAAGTTTGAAAACAAGTTACAAAAAAAATCATACATAGCAAAACATTGTAAACTAACTTCCTAATGCATTTAATAATGCTAAAAGGGTCACAAAGTCGCATATCCTAGCTGTGACTACTCTAGCTTGGAATAATGTCCTTGATAAACTAGTGCAAATGGATCAAGATGGCACACGTCAGAAGCATAGATGCCCAATAGAATTAAATGACATTGTTTCTTAGAAATGAAGAGGGGAAGAATTTGGAATCCACTCTTGAAAAGCCTACTCCTGAAGAGCCCAGAGTTAAGCATACTCCAAATGAGAATAATGCCCTTAAAGAGGCAACCTATGATAAGATCACCAACCCAAGGAACACTGAATTTCCTATTACCTACCATAATGAAGTTTAGGATTGGAATGAGATCATCATTAATAGTATGTTTGCATTCTCAATAGCTCATGACATTATGCATGATGACCATGAACCACCATATAAGATCAAATGTATTCGAAGGCAAGATTAGCCTAAATGAGATGAAGCAATCATGGTTGAATTGACTTCCTTAACTAAGCATGAGGTTTTTAGGCCTATTGCTCAAACTCTTACCAATGTAAAGCTTATCGGATACAAATGGGTCTTTGTCCAAAAAAAAAAAAAGAAAATAACAAAGTCATAAAGTATAATGCCCAACTCATAACTCAAGGATTCTCTTAGAGACCTAGGATTAATTACGATGAGATGATTTAACGGTATGGTTCATTAAATTTTAATATTTACGACTTACCTTTATGGTTCATTGAATTTCAATATTTGCATGAAGATTCTCGAGGGATTCAAAATATCTAAAGCATCCACTCCTCACAAGTTATTCTCAACAAAGTTACAAAGATTTTTGTATAAGCTAAAGCAATCTGACCACATGCGGTATCAACATTTAAGCGAGTACATTACTAGAGAAAGATACAAGAATGATCTTATCTATACATGTGTGTTCATTAAGAAATCGAATAACGGATTTGCTATGGTGGCAGTTTATGTCAATAACATAAATTTATAGGGACTCCTAAAGAGTTGAATGAAATTGTTGAGTACCTAAAGAGGGTTGGAAGAACTGAATTATGTCTTGATCTTGAGCTTAAGCATAAGGAAAATGGAATAGTTATCCATCAGTTAGCTTAAATTGACTGATAGCTTAAAAGATTTGATATGAACAAAGCTCATCCATTGAGCACACCCATGGAAGTAAGGTTTTTTAAACCCAAAAAAGACTCATATTGTCTTCGAAAACCAAGTGAGAAAGTACTTGGTTTTAGAGTATCATATCTTAATACAAAAGGGGCATTAATGTACTTGACATAATGTATGAGACCCGATATTAACTTTGCGATAATTTTTTTGTCAAGATTTAGTTTTGAGCTAACAAAGAGACATTGGAACCAGATTAAGCATATTATCTGATATCTCCGTGAAACCATGGACTTAGGTTTATTCTATTCCAAAGAATCCAGTAATATAGGGTTAGTTGGATATTCTAATGTAGTATACAAGTCTGATCTGTACAAAGGTCACTCACAAACCGGTTATTTATTTTGTTATAATGTCACTGTCATATCTTGGCGATTTACTAACAAACCCCAACCACTCCCAGATTATCGCCCTTTATGAGGCTAGGAGACAGTGTGTTTGGTTAAGATCTATTATATCTTATAGACACAATTCTTATGGTATGACACCGTTTATAAATTCACCCACTGTTATTTATGAGGAAAATGCTATGTGTATAATGCAAGTTAATGATGGATATATTAAAGGAGATAGGACCAAACACATCTCGCCAAAGTTATTCTATACACACGAACTTTAAAAAAGTCGATAAGTTAATGTCAAACAAATTAGCTTCTTAAATAATCTTCCAGACCTATTTACTAAAACATTGCTAACATTAACCTTTAAGAAATATTGATATGGTATTAGTATGCGAGGAAGGTGCAAGATTGATTTGTTGTTGAAGTGACATACCCCAAAAATATTAACCCCTGGTGTGGTCATTAAATACAATTAAAGGGAAGCATTACATTGGTAGTATAGTCTACTCTTTTTGCCCCACTAGGTTTTTTGACTTAAGGTTTTTAATAAAGTAATAAAGGTAAACCTAGTTAGAAAATAATAGTTAGTTTATCCAAGAGGGGAGTGTTGTGGAATATTAGATTTACCATAACTAAGGATTTTCTAATATTCTAATTACGATTACAGGATCGTAATCTTCTAATATGATAATAATCTCTATAATTTAATTTTATATAATCAATATAAACCGAGCTCGATGCCGATATAAAGGACATAGCATTTTCATTATAAACCTAAACAATTGAATAAAAAAGTCTTTTATATATATATATATATATATGTGCCATTCTCTCTCTCTCTCTCTCTCTCTCTCTCTCTTGTACCTATGTTTATTATTGCAAGCTATATGGAATTGAATAAGAAAAATAGTTTTTTTCTCTATATATGTGCCATTCTATCTCTCTCTCTCTCTCTCTCTCTCACTCTCTCTCTCTCTTATAACTACGTCTATTATTACTTGACTTGCAAGCCATCAAGCTCACCAATTTCTATCAATTTTCAGCAATTTCACAATGATTAATACACTTTTTAAGCAAATAAAATTAGTATAATATTAAATTAAAGTTGGTGCTACGATAAATATAGAAATTAACTCCATTAATATTCCATAAAAAGATTTGCGATGGAGAAGTATTGAAGAATGGCATGAAAATATATGGAAGCTAATAACGTTGATGGTAGGGGGCGGATATTGACTGAAGGCATCTTAAAGAAGGAAACACTCCATGAGCATGAGCATGAGCATGCATGTCATGATGAAGGAGAGAGAGAGGGGGGATTGGCAATGGCATCATACCATCATGAACGGACCAAACAACGCGTTCAAAAGTAGATAATAGAACAATAGCACACTACACGGGACCAGATCATTAAAAAAAAAAAAAGGAATTCCCTCTTCCCCCACTTGCACCTCAACTTGCCGAGAAACCATCCCATTCCCTTTCTGAAATTTTAGCGCATGACAAGGGTTGTCATTTGTTGGAAAAATCAAAATAATCGACCACATTGATATTTGTTTTATTAACCGTTCCGTGATCGAAATTCTTTCGATCAATGATCAGTAAAAAAATTAAAAACTTCAATTATTGAGTAAATCAATTCGATCGGTTAAAGAAAATTAATCGAATAATCGAATTTAATCAAAATGCACTCATCTTTTAACATGTTCCCTCACCCTGTTACCTTTCCCGTCGGTCCTCGACTCGACCTCCAACAAAGAACACAATCCCAGATCGATGTCTCTTCCTCTGTGAACCTAAACATGAAAGGATATTGGAATTTGATAACTTCTGCACTTCTGCACTGCTGCTACTGCATTTCCATTAAAGCAATCGCAGCAGGGCAAGCTGACGCTGGAGGTTCGATTCCTTCCTCCTCGACTTTGATGGTAGACTTGTAAGAAATAAATTTCTTCGATGAAAGACTAGTTGCAAGTTTTTTAAGTCATCTTTTGCATATAGCAAAAAGAAATACATGGTAAATTTGTTAGTGATTTGATTACTTTTGTAAGGAAATTTAAAAATTTTATTTCACTTAATACAAAAAGTGATTGAATTAATTGAAATAATTTTAATTGGATTAATATACATTTCTTTAATTCAGTTTGATTAATAATTAAAATAAATTGAAAATTGATTTATCAAAGTCAATAGAATGCATGGCCCTAGAAGTGGCAAAATGGACCTAAATCTGAAAATTAATTTAAAAAAACTCAAACTCGAACTCAAATTGAATCCGATTTAATCAAGAAGTCAACAATCTAAACTCAAGAAGACTCAAACTTAAAATAATTCAACCCGAAATGGTCCAAACCCGAAATATACCGAATCCAAAAAAACTCAAATCCGAATTTAGTATTAAAAATAAAAATGATGAAATTCTAATTACATAATTTTTTATAAAGTAAAAACTTTAATTATTAATTTTATTTTAATTTATTTAATTAAATATTAAAAACTTAATTTCTATTTTATATATGATGAAATAATAATTTATCAAAAAGTAAATCATATCATGAGCTTTGAAAATATTGTTAATAAGATATATCATCCATTTATCATATTTTTTTAATTTAATTAGTTAAGCTCATTGAATATTGAGAGATTATGTATGCTAGTTGTAAAAATTTTAAGTGCCTCTTTGAATATTATTCTTATCTTATTATTGTCATTTCAAGTAATGTAATTAGAATTTAATAATATGGTAAATTAAAAAAATATGAAAGCCATAATAAATAATAATATATCAAAAATGAAAAAAAAAATCATATGCTAGACTTAGGCTAGCAACTAAACATGTCCATAGGTTAGGCAAGCTACCAATCGACAAGCTCGACCTGATTGGGCTTAGCCTTCAAATTTCAAGTTTCAAGCCAACCTGACCTAAAACAATGTTTTTTTTTTAAATAACTTAATATATTTTTATTTAAATTTAATTACAAACTATACAAATATTAACATAAAAAATAACTTTTTAATATTATGAATAGTGATTCAACTTTAAATGAGTGGGCTAAAGCTTAGAATTTAAAATTTTTTC
>JBBYHK010000005.1:12438639-12451692 GCA_038382065.1 Adansonia grandidieri
AAAATAACTTTTTAATATTATGAATAGTGATTCAACTTTAAATGAGTGGGCTAAAGCTTAGAATTTAAAATTTTTTCGACCCACGATTAAGCAAATGGAATCGAACTAAGATTTTTTTTAGCTGAACTGAGCCAAATTTGGGCTAAGCTTAAAATTTAAAATTACATAAAAGTAATTATATTTAAAATATAATATAATATAATATAAAATATACTCGAACATGAACCAAACTCGAACCTAAATCAAAATCTAAAAAAATTCAAACCCGAAAAAATTTAAACTCGAATAAACTCAAATCTAAATAAATACGAACCCAAACAAATTTGAATTTGAAAAAAAAAAACTTAAACTTGAATTAACCCAAATTTTTTTAAAAAATTAAACTCAAAATAATTTAATTAAAACCCACTTGCAACCTCTATACTGCCGTACTTACCAGAGAAGAGCGCAAGTTGCACTTTTTCTAATAGAAAGAGAGGTAAAAAATGTGCACCTTGCGACTATTTTTTTTTCTTGAAACAGCTATTAGTTGAGTTATCAAAGTCAAATATCAGCAATTCATTATTTTTTAAGACTCCCCTAGTAGCCCACCATTAGTGGGGAAGGGTGCCGTATCAAGATTTACTGATTCCCTTTCATTACTCTAGTTTTTCTTTGAATCCTAAACGTTAAGATTTTGAGTTTTTTGTTGATCAAGTGGCACTTGGATTTGAACTGAGGAATAAGGGATTCGCAGTCCCCCACCTTACCGCTCGGCCATGTCGCCAAAAAACTACAAATAAAAAAAATAAGAGTATCTCTTTTTTCCTTTTAGATCGGATCCATACCTTTAATCAATTGTAGTATCTCAAGACATATAATATCTAAAAGCTTTCTCTTTCTTTTTTCTTTTTTATTGAAAAAAAAATGTGAATTTTTAATTACAAAAGTAAAAATTCAAGACAAAGAAATTGGAACCATTAATTTTTTAATATATTTATTAATAATATTCATATTTATAAAATTTATTTATAAATTGTGAAAGATAAATTAAAATTAAATTTATAAATTATGATTAAAATTATATAAAATAGTAATAAATGAAAAAATAATAAAAAATACTCATCCCACTTCTATCACCCTCCCCGGGCAACCATATTCTTCGGATTTATTTTTGTTTGCTTGCTGCCTTCTTTGCTTCTCAATAAATATATATATATATATATCTATGCATGTGTGTGTCTGTATATATGTGTATATATATACACCTTACCACATCCTTCGTTTATTATATCGTCCCGTTTCAGCTCCTGCTGTCCTGCAATGGTATAAATGTTACCATCTTTCTGAATTTACATAGACTGATCAAAACACGCACTCCCCGTGGTATTCCTAGTCCTAGGTATTCGGTTTTATGAAACTCTACACCTTCCCTTTCCACAAGGAAACATAACTCCGCTGCTTTATTCAATTTCAAACTAACACTGCCATTTTATTGGTCATCTCTTGTTGTCGATCTTTCAAGTTAACCCATATTATATGCCAACTACCTCCCAAAATTGCTCCTTCAGTCACATTTACTGTCGAATATTTATTTAATTAAAACTCTATCATGGTTTTGTTATTCTTATGGAATTTTATAAAGTTGTATACAAATTAGAGGGAGCCGTCGACACGGCAGTAATGACGGCAGAAAACAGTGGAGCCTATATATATATTTTTTTAACAACGAAGTCAGAAATGGTGCGTGTCCTTATTAATAATACTTCTCAGATTAAAGGGAAAAAAATTGAAAAAAACAAAAGAAGCTGATCATCAGGTGAATCGATAAACATGAACTTGGTTGGCACTCGGTAGTGATGAAATGTTCCATCGGCAACCCACAGTCGGATACTCACAAAAACGATGGCATATCATCAAAGACCTCTTTCTTTTCTTTTTACTAAAAACATGCAGGAGAGAGAGAGAGAGAGAGAGAGAGAGAGAGTTTAAATCTATTTCGAGGAAGAGTTTCACTCACTAAAATGGCTTGTTTTCCTTGTTTGCTATTTGCGGCTGGCTAGATTCTCTGCGATCTGCGCAAGTGACTGCAAGTTGCACCGAACAATGGTGTCCACGAACACACATGTGTCATCCTTGGTGTTCCCCAGCGGTACGTCCACCACGTACGATTCCACCGCAACCGTTCCATTCCCATCTGTCGAAGGGTGAAGGGTGGTCACCGACCTGTAGTTGGCTAGTCGATGGTCTCCACCGACGATGCTGAAACTGAGAACGTGATGCTCGTCGTCAAGGACCTCGAGACGTTCTGTGCTCCTGGCGGCAGGGAGGCCCGAGATGACGTGGACTTCACGGAGGGTACCAATATCACCATCCCCAACAATGACGTGACAGCTCTTGACGAAGTGCTTGTAAGCCTGGGGGTTATCGAAGCGGCGGACCACGGACCAGACGGTGGATACGGGGGCGGCGATCTGCTGGAATACGGCTGAGCAGCACTGGTTGTGGCCAACGGGGTGGGTGTGGTGGCGAGCAACGGTGTCAGGGACGGATATGGTGCATGTTAAAGGATACCACTTTTGACAGAGCATGGAGGAATTATCATCTGTACTTATAGTTGTGGTGGTGGTGTTATTGTTAATTCTGTGGAGAAAGGGGGATGAGTTTGGAGGATTCGCAGGCATTTTATATTCTGTTGTTTTTGTGGGTGGAAGGGAAGAGTATATAGAGGGGGGGAAGAGAGAAGGAGATATGGGGAAGGTGTTGCTTTCCAGCTCAGAAGAGGTGTGGGGGAGGTTTTTTTCCAGATTTTGTCGATGTTAGCAGAGAGAGGGGATCTTGTATTTTCTAAAGAAGTAGGGTTTAATCAACACAAGTTCGTGAGGTAGGGGGTAATAAAATAGGAAACATATAATCCAATATTTGTGTGCCTTGCTAGCTAGAATTATTAATGTTTTTTTTTTTTTTTTGTTGGATTTGAAAATACTACTACTGCTTGACTTGATTAGACAAAAGAGAATAATTAAAGATGAAATTTAAACATTCGTCAGCCCTAAGTTACAAAACCTGTCCAATATAGGCTAAAGAATGGGAACCTGTCTCCCATGGCCATTGCACGAAGCTAATTGATCGGTGGTCCTAGCTAAGGGCTATGGCTTGCATGCAACTATAGGCTATTATTAGCTACGAACCAAATAGAAGTAAAAATAAAGAGCTCTAATTAATAACAGATGGATCTCATAATTAAAATGCAATTATTATTGAAACAGACTTTAAATTTGTTTTATGTGGTCCATTATTATTAATTAGTATTACCATTTTGAAATTCATAGTCGTAGTAGTTCACGTTTCCTAGTGTCAGCCTAATCCAGTTCATATCCATCTTAATTTTGAGAAGTGCGCTGAGAGCTACAAGATATTAAACTGAAAGGTGCAAAAGCGGCAATTGCCATTATCGTCATTCGTCCGTGTCAATTCAGAGAGTAGGCCAATAGAGGATCAACTTGCTGGAGACTGGAGACTCGTATCGTATCGCAAGCCCAATGATTCAACATTTAACTTGACCCTGTTGCAGCACACTGCAAGAAAGAGGGGGAAAAAAAAGAAAAAAAAACACACGCAACGTTATAAAGAAACAAGATAAATAATTCAATAATTTTAATTTAGTGCATAAAAATTAAATCAAGAGCCAGGCAAAGAAGCTGCAGCCGGGACCTTCCATCCTCTATGCAGTCCAAAGCAAGGGCGTTTGTTTTACCCTTTCATTAATTTCACTTTTACTGCTTTAACGTGATTCTTTTCTTCTATCTTGTCTTTAACCACCACTCAAAGACAAAAACTTGGACCCTAGCTATGTTAATCGACATTTATTAATTCTTTTTTAATTAGTTTCCGGGTATAAAAGTATAAACAAGAACAAGTTGCCCGCTGGGGGGGGGGTGAGTGTTAATAGTTGTTCCTGGGGCAGTCAGTGAGGTAGGAGTCACGTGGCAGTCTGGGCTGGAGCCCGGTCAGACCGAGCATCACATTGTTTTGTTTGATATGACTGGTTGATTTGGAACCTTTTATTGATCCATTTAATTTGGAAATCTATGTGTATGAGCTCGATTTTTTTATATTATTATTAATAATTTTTTTTATTTTTGTTAATATGTTATTTTTAATTTAATTTTTAAAATATGTTTATTTTTATTTTACATTGAGAACTCGTTATTCAAGATGACAAGAAACTGACCCGAGGGTTAGGAATCAAGCATTAAGAAAAATTATAAAAAAGTAAAAATAACAAATAATTATTAAATAAAAATAAAAGTAAAAAAATTAATTTTAAAGAGGAAAATGATATTTATTAAAATTATTACTAAAAAAAATTAAAATTACTTATCTACTCTTCTTTGATCTGTTGACCGACTCTCCCCATATATACATTTAAATTTTTATATCCAATTTTCAAATATTAATATATATATATCTATACTAAATTTAATATACTCACACAACATATCAAAAACTCACAATAATTTTAAATTATCAGCATATATCATTACTATCATATCAAAAATTAAAAATCTATAATATTTATTCAAGTATAAATCTAAAATTATATCATTTATATTATTATTATAAAAATAATATATGTGTTGGGAACTCTCCTTCTGACATGATATTTGACTAATGACTACTAAATTTTTTGGAATCCGAGAGATGTGACAGATGCATGAAAAATCAGATTCTTTCTGATACGATAGATAATTTATATATTTATACATAATTTATGTAAAATATATATATGAGTAGAGTCGATTAGCAGACTAAAGAGGTAAATAGATAATTTTAATTTTTTTATTAATAATTTTAATAAATATTATTTCCTTCTTTGAAATTATTTTTTCTGTTTTTATTTTTATTTAATAACTATTTGTTAATTTAATTTTTTTGAAAATTTTTTTTAAGCTTTTTATCTGTGGCGAGTTTTCAACGATAATTTTTTTCGTTGGAAACTCGTCATACAGCATGACAAATTTTTAATTAATTAACTCGCTTTCTCACATGACTAGCTTTAAGCATAAGTTAAAAATAATTTATTTTAAAAATTAATTTAAAAATTACTATAAATAAAAAAATAAAAAATATTTATAATATTTATATAAAATAACTGCACGAGCTCCCCATATTATTGTGATAATAATTACCATTAACTTTAAGCCTTTCTTTTATCTTTTTCCCATCCTCAAGGCCACAACTTGGTCTTCTTTCTTTCTTCTGGGTCCACTCATTATCTTTCAAACAATTCTCTCGTATCACCTGCTTTCTCCTCCACTTGACGACATTAAGAAAAAAAAAGAAAACTGATTAACTGGCCATTGCAAGCATGGATTCAAATAGTATAGCATAATATTAAATAATAATTGTAATGTAATATTATAATTATTAGTTAGTAGTTTTAATATTTTTTGTTATTGATATTACGATTAATATTTTATTATAATTGATTATAATAATATTTATTATGTTCATAATATCAATAAACGTAACACAATTAAAAATATATTTACAATGGCTTTTTAAATCCCTATTGCAAGTCCTATTTATGATCAAAACTCTTCAATATGTGATCCATCTTCAGTCCATGCGTCCCTACAGCTTCTACCTCCTTAATAACCATCACTCAAATTCCCTCTAAATTTTTTTCCAGTCTCTTAGTTGAAAAGATGAACCATTTTGAGTCATCTATATTAAAATCTTGTTGCAAGATAACAAAATAATAAAAGTACTCTTGAGGTTTGTCATTTAATTTTGTGGTCATGGATGCATGGTTTCAAAAATATATATGGTCATGGTCCAAAATAAAAGGGCAAAAAAAGAAGAAGAAAGAAAGCTAGACGTGAGTTCAAGATTGTGATTGATGCCGGATACTTAGAACTCTAGACAAGGAAATTAAATTAGGTGATCGAGCAATATATAATTAGAACAGTAATTAAATTCTCAAACAATGGAAGAAATTAGAGTACAAGCAAAAAGTTGAGAATATTGATGTACTTCAAATGAAAAGTTAGTGAAAATAAATTAAAGTTTATCCTAAAGTAAATAGAAATTAGAAAGTGTATAGTTAATCAAGATAATGTGTAACTCAAGACTGCTTCATAGTGGGTATGTGTGTGTATATTATATATATATATATATATATATATTAATTTACAGTAATTTTCTTTGCTTTAATTAGAAAACAGAAAGTAATTATTTAGTGTATTGGTGGTGAAAAGAAAAAAACTTCACAAGTGAGACTAGTGAAGTGACACAAGTTCCATAAAATATAAATGAATGAAACACGTGTAACCCCACTAATTTCATTTGTGAAATTTTTCTTTCAACTGCTGGTGTACGGGATAATTATCTACAAATTATTAGGCTTGTTATTAATTCATTTGTTTATTCAATAGATTGCAGCTAGGTGAATGCAGTAGCAAGGTGATGAGAAATTAGGATAGGTTCATGAAATTGATATATAGCTAGGAAGTAAATAAAATGGTTGAAAGTGCAAGATCGAGAAGAAAAGAAATGGATGATGCTTTTGCCGCAGTCCAGTTGTTTCAATTCATTCATTAGGACGTGGCTGACTTTTTATGAGTAGCTAGTTAGCTATGTCCGAATATATTATATTATATGGCTTAGTTAATATAATTAGGCTGTGGAATGAATGAATTCAGTTAATTTCATATATATATATATATATATATTTATTTTTTTTTCAAGCTTCTCTAGATTTCCTGGACCTTCATTTTTTTTTAAGCTTATTGGTTGTATGCATAAATGAAAGGTGATAAAGTAATAGAATTGGTGTTGGAATGGAATGGAACGCAAAGCAGGAGTGAAGTATGTATTTCAGTATTTTATCCTCGGAGCAATAGGAATTGCCCTGCCTAGCCTGGCCTTCTGAAATTGAATGAAGGAAAGATGAGCTTGAACTTTGAATGCTAGTGTTGATGAGAAGAAAACAAAAAGTACAATCATGCCACGCTTTTCCATTTCTTCACCTCGCCACCTATTTTTTACTCGCTTGTTACTTCCCTAATTTTCCATTTTCACCCCCATCCGCTCAATGTTTTGGTCATATCATTCAAGCCAAAGGTGACCGTTACAGTTCAGAATAAATTAAACTATGGGCATCTCGTGCAGTGGATTAAAACCGATATTTTCAGTTTATAATAATGCTCATAGTCACTGCGTTGAGTGGCAAAGGGGCCTTCTATTTTGGGATCGAGAATGAAGTTGACATTTGCTAGAATAGTAGCCTGGAATCATCCAAAAAACCATACTGTCACAAAAGTGAAACGAGAAACATGGAAAATCGGAATTACCATGAAAAAGAAAATGATTTTGTACGATTAGATTAAATTAGAGATATGTTCGTCTATTTAACACGGTAAACCGCAAAAGACCGCACCGCAGTATAAGAAGATACCGACGTTAAC
Source organism: Adansonia grandidieri (assembly GCA_038382065.1). Lineage (NCBI taxonomy): Eukaryota > Viridiplantae > Streptophyta > Magnoliopsida > Malvales > Malvaceae > Adansonia > Adansonia grandidieri. The sequence continues at coordinate 12,446,091 of JBBYHK010000005.1, forward strand.
AGCAGAGATCTAATAAGTACATAATGGCACACATGATCCCTTTTCTGTACGCAAAATTTTCCTCACCTCAATTGAATATCTCCAACATGGTTTGAAAATGGTACAAGACTTGTTAACAGCTCAACCACAACTAATGGAACAATTCATAACTACGGCACTTATAGTGTAAGCATGAAAAAGACCATCCAATGTTAACATTATTTCCCAACTGTTAAGAATCCAGTTGTCTTTCAAGCAATAGATAATTTCCCCATAGCTTCAGCAGTAAACGTGCTCCATAAAGCAATAGAGCCTGCACAATACATCACATGTTATGTTCCTCGTATAATAGGCCAAAACGTTTGGCAAATATTAACTAATCAAACTGTTCCCAATCCTGCGTCACATTAGTTGAAGAAGACATAGGTGGAGGGGCAGTCAAGCTTCCCATTCCAGAGTCAGATGTCTCCCATGTTGTTGTCACCGACACAGCTTTGCTACTGTTGCTAAAAGGATTTGAATTTCTAGCCTTCAATTTGTCCAGTTTCTCATGGAAGTTTTGGACACGATGCACCTGATCAAGGGAGCAACAAGTTGATACAGCAGCAGACACCAGAATATACATAACTCATTGGCTAGATACAGAAGTTACAATTTAGTAAAACTTGAAACATGATTCCACAAAAGATTATTCTATGCCTGATATACTAATTGCATAAAATCCTTTCCCCGTTCAGCCAAAGCGAAGGACAATGCTCTGCTAGAATTGTGCATGAAGAGTATATTCATTGCCATGACTATGTATACATGCTTATGTGCTGGTGTTGCCCTCATAAATCCATTCTCTTGTCATGTCACTGTTGACATACAGGAAAAACAAGATTATAGTGCAAACTATCCTTCAAGGAGGAGGATCAGTTATGGATTTGCTGGTGCTTGGTCACTACAGGAAGTGGCAAGTTCCAGAATCACCAATAAAGGGACTTCCAAGGACAAATAGCAGTATTCTCCTTATAACAGGTGAAAACATCAAGGCAACACACAGCATTCCCAACAAAGAAGACCATTGGAACCAGGGATTGGATATCTTCCATTTACTAGGAATTTGATTGAAATATCAAACAATAATGGTCCTCTATTTCTCATGTAGAGCAGTCTTTGACTGGAGCAAAAATGCGATAACTTAAGACTTACTAGACATATGCCAACAATCAAATAAGGAACAAAGGATGCATGTTGCAATGCATTTGCAAGACCTAATCATTAAATCCAAATAGCTGAAATGGGCATCAAATTTCAAAATCATCTTCCTAAAAATTTAAGATATAGGTCATGGCCAAGAAACAACTTACTTAGACAAAAGGATATAAACACACATTGATCCTGATTCATAAGGGCTATAGTTGCCCAATCCCAAAAACTCACGTTAAGTTCAACCTTTTTTTTGCCATGGTTTATGATATATTTATATCATAAATGATGCAATAAATGACTACAAAAAAAATGATGCAATATGTGAATATTGTCCATGAACAAAATTTAATAAACCTCAATGCCTAAAATACCAACCTCAGCCTTTCGCTGTAACTTTGCTTCTCCTTCAGCCTCAATCCCATCCAATTTCAGCAGCTCTTTCATGAGTAACTCTGCCGATACATCAAATTCATCATTTGAAACCTTTGTCCCACTGTTCACAGCCACTTCTAAAGCAGCCACCTATCCAAATGAACAAAAAATAGAAAAGAAAAAAAAATAAATTAGGTCTTGCTGGAGTATAGGCTTCACTGTCCGTACTAATAAATAAAACAAGCAGAGAAGCTCACTCTTTCAGAAAGCTTGTCAACCTCTTTTCTGATGCCAGCAACTGCAGCAAAAGCCTTTGACATTTCTTCACTTTCCTTCATCTCCTCAACCTTATTCTCTTTGCTAGTAGTCGTCTCTTCAACCCTCTCTTTGCTACTTGTCATCTCCTCAACCTTCTTCTCCTTGCTTGCTGGATTCTCAAGAACCAAAACCTTTGATTTATCCTTCACACCAGCAGAGTGCAAATGCAACTGGTCCTCTTTCTCTTTCCCTCTAAACAAAACCTTTTGTTTATCAGGTTCCAAACCTGTTTTTTGAGCAATTTCTTTCTTCAGTTCCCCTGCCATCACCCCATTAATACAACAACACAGATCAATTTGAACCAGCACAATAAATCAGAAATCATAACAGGAAAATACAGCTTTATTTTTACCAAGCTGAAAAAATCCAATTCAAAAATTAAACAAGTCTTCAGAATTTTTGACAAATGTTAAAGATTTAGTAACCAAAAAAGGAAAATCTAGAAGTTAAAAATGGCAATAAAAAGATAAATTTTACAGAAAGATCAAACAACATTACTAATTTTAGGTTCACATAAATAAGAATCCATTTTAGAACTTAATAAATGAATCCAAAAACAATTAAAAATAAGGATATAATAGAGTAATACCGGAAGCAGATACAGCAGTGGAAGACCCATATGAAATACATAAACAAAAAATAAAACCCTAATTACTCTTTCATACTTTTCCATGTCAAGAGCTCCGAAATAACGCCCACAGAAACAACTAACAAGCATGCATTAGGTGAATAATTAATTACCTCAAAGGGAAATAGTTCTTTTTATTGTGTTCTAATTTGAGATTGAGGCAGTCAAGAATTAAGAAGGTACAAGGAAAGGAAAAGAAATTACCGAAGGTAGAATGGGCGTGGACATAGAGCTGGTACTGGGCCGGGCCATACGCAACGTTGATCTTGATCATGGAACCGCCAGAAGAAGCAGCAGCAATTTCGTGATTGTGTGTGTGATGAAGATCATCATCTTCTTGATTGAGGTCGACTCTTCGCTGAACCAACATACCTCCTGCTCTCACTTCCCAACCGCTTTCTTGGCTTTTGGCGTTGGGATTTTTCATTTGGAGATCACAAAAAATGGAGGGAGGGGAAAGAGAAAAGAAGCGTGCGAAATTCCTTCTTATAAATCAGTTGCAAGAATATTGGAGTATTGACTTGCTTAGCTAAGCTGAGCAAGACGAAAACAAAGCGAATGTATATAATAAGAAGTAGAGGAGAGGAGATTATGTTGTTCTCCAGATATTCGCGTCTGCAGGTTTGGTACTTTGGTCGGCTCCCGTCGGCGTCTGGCCCTACCTGGGTTTAAATAAATTAATAAATGAGCATTAGAGGCCCTCCCTAATCTAGAGTGAGGAATTTATTTAAGGCCCAATTCAATCCGATCCTCTAAACCAAAAAAAAAAAAAAAGCAATCCAATCCAAACCTTAAAAGCTACACTACGCGATTATAGTTCTTTTGAACTTAAAAACTCGCGGCATTGTACCTTATAATTAACGTATGGCATAAAAAGAAACTCAAACGAATTCACATAAATAAACTATTATTAAATTTCAAACCATTTCCAAGAAGCTAAAAAAAAAATTAAAAAAAGGCTGTTAGAGAAGACTGAAGAGATTAACTGTTACATACAGTCTCACTCACTCACTCCTGTAGGGTTTTGTACAATAAAAATTGGAGAGGACCAAATGTAAAAATACTCCTCCCCACTATTTTATTTTATTTTTATAATTAAGTTTTTTTTATGTTAATAATATAAATTTTTTTATTTACGAAAATAAGTTTTTTAAAATTATTTATCGAAATAGGTTATTTTTTAAATTAATTGAGAAATTGTCATTTCAAATGATAATTTCTCAATTTGTAAATTTTAGTTGAGAAATCGTCAAATCAGATGGTGATTTCTCAACTTGTTACGAAAAATCGTCAAATAAAATGACGATTTCTCATCAATTGCAAAATCCGGTCACTAAAAATTGAAAAATAATTAAGAAATCGCCATATCATATGGCGATTTCCCACACCATGGGATTTTTTTTTTAGTTTTTTAGTTTTTTTTTTTTTATTTTCAGAAATCATCAATTCATGTAGGGATTTCATATTTCATATCATAGTTTATAAGTTTTAGATTTTATTTATGTTCGAAAGTACGTGACTAAAATATGAAAATTAATTTTTTTTTTTGAAATAAAATAAGTTAATAAGACTAATGCAAAATAATCAGATTTTTTCTGATATAAAATAAATTGATCAAACTACTGTATGAGAATCAGATTCCTTCTGATATAAAATAAATTAATGAGATTTATGCATGCAATCAGATTTCTTCTGATATGAAATAAATTGATAAGACTAATACATGGGAATCAAATTCTTTCTGATATGAAATAAGTTGATGAGACTAATGCATGAGAAATATGATTTCTGCTGATATGAAAAAAGTTGATGAGACTAATATATGGGAATCAGATTCCTTCTGATATCATTTTTAGTTGACGAGACTAATGCATGGATTATAAATGTCAGACTGCAAAGATTAGACTAATGAATGAGACAAATTCAGACATTTTGAATGGGATAAAAATTTTGTTGACTATGTTGCATTATAAATATATGTTCATCATTGTCATTTTCATTCTCAACTGCTATTGTTGTTTTCTCAGTTTGGTGATAGTGCTTCTTCATTCTCTTCTTTTGTTTCTTAGTTTTCAATCGTTAGTATTTTGTTTGGAGTTATTTCCATCTTACCAACATGAGTAATAGATTTGTTGCACTAATCTATTCTAATGGAGAAATTGTCAACAATGAAGAAAGTGTTACCTTTCAAAGTGACCATCCTAAAACTATCAGAATTGACGAAAATATTACAATAGGGGAATTGAAGGTAAAAATTGGTGCAAAAATCAAAACTATAAGCAGAACCAGAGTATCAGATATCAAGTATAGGCTTCCTATTTTCATAGGAAAAGGATGCATCCGATATAGGATATTCCCACTTGAAGATGATGATGATGTCAGATGCATGTTTGATGTTCATCAGCAATTTTCTAATGTCAGTGTAATTGAGTTATATGCAGACCTTGAGGATGTACATCATGATGTTGAAGCTTCATACATGCCAACTGCAGATGCGCATATGTTATGGCCGTTTGAGAATCCTGAATGTCAACCTCCTCCAGATGCACAAGTGGTGATGAATAACTTGTATAAATCTTTTCATTATTCATCTGTGCCACCAACCGTTCCAAGCTATGAAGATGATGAGCCGAACAACTTTATAATGACAGACTCTCCAATTAGAGGTGTTGAAATGGAATATGGAGGGCTAAGTTCATCTGCTGCTGATCCTGAAGTGTCATTTGAAGTCCATGGTGATTATGTTGGTGACTTTAGTGAACTGGAAGAGTATGTTGAAGTTGATGATAATGATGACAACCATGATCCATGCCTAGATATGGTGGCGATGTCAACGCTTCATATCTGTCATCTACAAGTGGAGCCAACGATCTTCTTCATCAGTATGAGCCACTTCTCCATATGTGCACCCTCAATTTGGATGCAATGTAGCGGAATTTCTAGAATATGCTCAAACATTAGACTTTTTGAGAAGCTGGAATTCATCTAGTAGTGAGCTCTGCATTGGGATGCAGTTTGCAAACAAAAGAGATTGTGGTTTCTGCTATAAAGCACTACAATATCAAGAACTCTGTAGATTACAGAGTAGTAGAATCGTCGCCAATCAAATAT